>JAJOOH010000995.1:0-107960 GCA_029582605.1 Solanum gracilifrons
AGACCTTAGAACATCTAATACTTGGAAATTCGTGGATCTTTCCTTCGAATCTCCCATATCTTTAGTTAGTTTGTTGTTTCTTTTCTTGTGCTTCCGCATTCCAATATTCAATTCTCTATTTGTGATCTCCTTTTAACCTTGCTGTTATCACTATTTGCCGTTTGATGGAATTTGATGCCATGAAGGCAATGATTTATAATTTACAAGAATTGAAGCAAGTGCATAACTAAACAAATAGCCAAATAAATCAATTTTATGGTTAGAACCCATTCAAGTCCCCAGCAAAGTCATCATTCTATTTATTTAATTAAAAAGGGAAGAGTTGCTAGTTAATTTTTAAAGTAAAATTAAGAAAAATAATTTTCAAAAGATCAAAACAGTAAATCTAGTTAAATCTTATAAAAGGGTTCAGGGTTCATATTAATAAAAATATGTTTATAGAATTGGTCGAACTCCATTGGCGTTATATATGCATGGCCTCGCTCTAAAAAGTGAAAAAAGTAAGAGAAAATTACAAGAAATGAAATGAAAGATATTATATACCTATAGATTGTAGTTATTTTTTTTATTCTCTCTGCATTTATCTATTTAAAAACTTTGAATTTATAGGAGATAATTGTGAAAGTAACTTTAGAATATTTTTTGTTTCAAGATCTATACTATATTAAGGAAAGAACAATTCTCCTTGATATATATTGGTTGAGTGTCTTCAACTTTTTTGAATTGCTTTTTAAGGATGTATTTTAGTTAACTTATTGTGTTTTAAGTTCATTTAGCTTTGAAAGCACCATAAATATTTCACCGACATTACAAATTTTAAATAGTAGTAGCGGACAAACGTGCAAAGTACGTTCCTAGAACTAGTACAATATAAGCATTTACGGAAGTTTTTGTTTAGATTTATATGGTGACCGTGTATGAACAAATAACATAATATTTACCTTCATGAAATATGAAAAATTAATCATGATTCCTCCATTCTTAATAAAACTTACAGAATTAGGTGCTAGAAATGAAGAACTTCTTGATTAGGAGTGAATAAATTGACTATTAAGAGCAGGCCACACCTTAATCCATTTACTCTTTCGAGCTAAATGTGTGGGATTAGGTATAGGATTTACTCTCTCGAGCTAAACCCATATCAACCCAATGCCCTCAAACCATCAATCAAAAACCTTAGTTCTAAAACCTCTCTCTCTCGAAAGCCACGATAACAAACATAAAATTTCATTTGCAGCTACAATTCATAAATTAAACCACAATTAATGATTAAACTCACTTTTAAATAGCATTTAAACTAAAAATTAGCAATACCCATAAACTAAATCAGCCCATAATCACATGATCACACCCCAAGAATTGGGGTTTTAGCTAGACATTATAAAAAGGTAAAAAAGTTATCAAATTGATTATCCATCAACTGGGTAAGAGTGATTTCATATTTATAATGCTCAAATTTGATGAATCTCCAAGACCCACTTTCAAATTCTCAAAAGTGAATTTCTTCAATCCTTTAAAGCTAAGGAAAAACTCTCTAAAACTATTCTCCCAAATGATAATAAATTCAAAAGATTGATAAAAAGATCTAAGATACTAAACTAAATGTTCAAAAACGTATTTATAGTCGCCAAAAAATCTACTACAAATACACATTAGGCGAAGTAAGTCGGGCTCGCCGAACCACTCGGCGAGCCGCCCTTTCATCTCTTCCATCGCCTTTTCACCTTGTATTTCAGCATCCTTGGGTTCTTTAACTTTGGGTGATCTACCACTATTTAGCGGAACTACTCGGTGATGCACTGACTGCTCCTTCTTGTCGCCGATTTGGTTTCTTTCATAGGGCTGGAGCCCTGGAACTTTATGCAGTGGATCTAGCCATTCGGTGGTTCGCCTAACGTGCTTGGCGATCACCAGGCTCGCCTTTCTTAAAGTCTTTAGTTTGTTTTGTTCCTTTTTGCACGTTAGTGTCCTTGCTTTGTTCCTCAATTCATGTACCTAAAAATAAAGAATTTTTTATCAGTTTATGGCACAATATAAGAATTTGAGGAAACTAAATCTATATAAACAAAGCCCTAAATGAGTCCAACTCTCGGACTCATCAACACCCGCAACTTAAAATTTTTCTTGCCCTCAAGTAAAACTCAATTTCAGCAGTTGAAAAAGGATGTCTCAAAAAGTTCTACAAAAGATTCAACATGAATGCACAAAACAAGACTCAACTACTCATGCAATGATCAATTGTGAACTCAAAGATTCAAGTTATGACTCACCATTACCAAAGATGCTCAAGTTCACAATACTCGCTGCAAATGCAAGTTCAAGCTCAACAAAGGTCCTCAATTGCCCTCACAACAAAGATGATTCCCTATTCACACAAAGTTTTTCAACAATTTATAGTTCTGACATCACATACGACTCTCACACTCACAAAGATGAACACATGCATGACTTTACCCATAGGTTTGCCTTTATTTTCCAATCAACATTTGCTTCAGCTCACTCAAGATAAAAAATGCCTTTTCAAGGCTTCTTAAGGGGTTGAGTGTAAAGGTATGGTCATTTAGGCTTAGTGGCTCCTACCCTCCTTAGATATGGTCTGAAACATCACTTTCTTCCTTTTATTCAACATTTTAATATTTCTCATGATTCATCCCATTATTCAACTTACAATGGACTACCGGACACCCCATTTCTTTTGCAACTTTCACTACTTTTATTTCACAACTTTTTCATTCTTTTTCTTTTGCTTTCTTCTTTTCCTTCTCTTTTTTTTTTACATGGAGGTGTTCCATATTTTTCAAGCTCATTGCTCAAAGGGAAATTTTTCACACTTGTTGATTTGCCTTCCCTTTACACCACACCCCCAACTTAGGCTTTTGGCTTAAATTGACTATTCAAACAAACCACACTTCATGGGATTTATGGGTAAATGGATAAAGAGGGTTCACAACTGTTCAAGTTTATTCCAAGAAAAGGATAAGGCTCAAAGGGGTTAAGCAAGGTTCACACATCTCACAAAGTTGGCCACAAAAAGAGGTGTATTGTCAAATTGTTTCACACATCAAAATTGTTGCCTAATATCATTTCAAGAGCTTGCATCACTTAGTCAATGATGTGTCCGAGATTTGGATTCATTTAGGGCTTTACTCATATGGATTTGGTGTCCTCAAATGCTTATTTTGTGCCATTAACTGATGAAAACCCTTGATTTCCAAGTGTATGGATTGAGGAACAAAGCAAGGACACTGATTTGCAAAAAGGAACAAAGCGAGTGGAAAGAATGAAGAAATGCAAGCCTAGTGATCGCCAAGTCCACTTGGCGAGTCACCAAATGGCTATTTGACCGCCTAAAGTTAAACTGTGCCAAGCCCTGAGGGAAGAAATCCAGTTGGCAATGGGAAGGAGCAGTCAACGAAACGCCTAGTAGTTCCGCGATGATGTGCTGGATCACCCAAAGTTACACAACTTGAGGATGCTGAATGCCAAGGTAGAAAGGCAATGAAAGTTACTATAGGGTGGCTCGTCGAGTGGTTCAGCGAGCCCGACATACTTCGCCAAGTGGCTCTTCGCAACATAGTTTTGACGACTATAAATACATGTTTGAACATTTAATTTAGTATCAATGGAAAAGTATCTGAGTTCATACTTGTTTTAGAGTTTTAAATTGTGAGACAAGTTTTCTCTAGTTTTTCCTAAGCTTTGAAGAATTGAAGTTTTTCCCTTTTGAGAAATTGGAAGTGGGTCTTTGGTACTCTTCAAATTGGTACATTGTAAGGACAAAATCAATCTTACCCAGTTGATGGAAACTCAATTTGGTAACTTTTTTTTATCTTTTTATAATGTCTAAGCTAAAATCCCAATTCTTGGGGTGTGATTATATGATAATGGGCTAATTTCATTTATGTGTATTGCTAATTGTTAGTCTAAATTCTATTTATAAGTGAGTTCAATCATTAATTGTGGTTTAATTTAAGAATTGTAGTTGCAAATTCAGTTCTACCCTTGTGTTTTTGGCTTGCTCGAGAGAGAGGTTTTAAAACTAAGATTTTTGATTGATGGTCAGTGGGTATTGGGTTGACATGGATTCAGCGAAAATGAATCCCCCAATTCCACATATTCTTCTCGAGAGAGTGAATAGACTGAGGTGTGGGCTGTCTTTATGTTGCATTCTTGTTGATGTTCGAGAGAAATCAACTTGATTCGTGGTAAATTATTCGACAGAAAGTTTATTTCCTCTATAGCCTAGCTTATTCACTAATATCTATATATTTTCTTATAGTTGTAATTACCCATTTATCTATATTAGCCTATAATCGAATCAGATACCATGAAACCGTCTCATTATTGTTATTTCGTACTGTTTACCACTGTTTGTAGTTGATAATATAAACCAAAACTCCCCATTTGACATTTGTCGCCCCCTTATTTGAATTATGTTTTTATTAGATAAGTTTTATTCCTATGACTGATTTGATCATATTCGTACTTCCCAATTGATTATCAAACACGTATCGATCCCTGTGGGATTCAAACCCAACTCATTTAGTTGGGTTTTATACTGACTAGCGATCGTTGACACTTAGAATTGAATGAAGTGTCCTTCAAACATTAAATCATAATGGCACCGCTGCCGGGCAGTGGTATTGTTTCAAATTTTTTTGGTGAAGTTGAATTTTGTTCTTTTTAGTCATAGTTGAATCTACTTATTTTTTAGTTTTGGCTTTTGTGTTGCTGTTTGAAACAGAAGATATGAGTGTCGACAGAATCAATGGTAGCCAAGTGGGCAACAAAGATGACATCGGCAATCTCAATGATGTCAATGAGCCGAATGTTAATGACCCTAATCTTGTGGGTGGAGTTGGTGCCATTCGCTTGCCTTCGGCTGAAGGGAACACTGTGTTCCACATTACAACCACCCTGTTGCAGCTCTTGCAATTAAAAAGCTTGTTTGGTGGGTTGGCTGATCAGGATCCCCATGAACATATAAGGAACTTTGTTGATGTTTGCGGGCCGTTCTCCTTCAAGAACATAACCCAAGAGTCGGTCCAATTGAGGTTGTTCACATTTTTCTTAATGGGAGAAGCATGTAAGTGGTTGGATGAATTTCCAAGAGACTCCATCACTTCGTGGGAAGAGCCACTGCTATTAAAGTGCAACTTTCCCCTCTTTGAAGATGATGACACTTAGGGACAACATCCAGAGCTTCAAGTGTTTGAAGAGTGAGCCAATCCATGCGACTTGTCTAAGATTTAAGATGTTGGTGCTACAATGCCCGACTCATGGTTTGTCCGACAACGTTTTGTTGTAATACTTTTACCGAAGCCTTGATTCAGTGAATAAGGGAGTAGTTGATCAACTTTTTCCGGGAGGTTTGATGCAACAACCTTATGTTATTGCAGCGCAGCTCTTGGATGGTATGACCAAAATTACCCTGGGATGGTACACCCGCGAAGATCAGGTCTCCCCTCTCACTTTTAATATGACAAAAGAGCAACTTGAGAAAGATCATGAGAGGGACCAAAACATGGCAAAGATCATGACCCAATGTGTCATTTTTTCAAAAAATGTCATGGAAGTTGGTGCTAGGAGTGTCAATGATGTAAGTGTTGGTTATGTAAACCTGGAAGAGGCCAAGTTTGAAGCGTTCTATGACAAGGAAGTGAACTTCCTAGTCAACCAAAGAGGTGGTTATCGTGCAAATTACCCGAGGCAGGGTGGTAATCAAGTTGGAATAAGGATTAAGGATAGAAAGATCAGAGTGGAGGGATCGTCACCCCACTTTGAAGGAAAGAGTTGGGGAGAAGGATAGGTATGTTCCTCGACATGAGCGTCAAAAGCCCAAAGATTCTGAGGGTGGCCGGTCTGAGGATATGCTCTCTCATATTCTCAACAAGGTAGAAGGGTCCGATAAAATTTTGAAAGAAATTAAAGAAGATGTATCAACCCTTAGCCAGATAGTTACCTCTCATTTTGTCTCTATCAAACAGTTGGAGACCTAAATAGGTCAAATTTCTTCTCATTTAAAACCAAGACAACAAGGAGGGTTGCCTAGTGACACTATGGCAAGCCCCAAGAATGAAGTTTGAGTGAGGACATGCGTCGTGCCACAACGTTAACTAAGGCTCTGCTTGGAAGGAAACCCAAGTTTTTATTTTCCTTCTTTTTGTTTTTGGAATAATGTGCGTTGATTGTGCAGGTGAAAAAGAGGAATGTGTTTGAAAAGTGGTGGTTAGCGAGTAAAATGACCAGTTGGCCACACGCTGAAAAGGTCGACGATCCCAACTTTGTCTGCCGTTTGGACCACCACATTAACTGGAGGTCTTGTAAAACTTGGCGAGGTAAATGACGACTCGGCGTGCCATCGAGTGGTTTGGCGAAGAAAATTAATGTCGCCAAAAGGGCGAGAACAGGACGGTTTTAAAAAAACCAAAGGTTTAAAATTTCAAACTCCTTCACATTCCCTCACTTTTTAACTTCACTAAATCACAACCGCACTACATTTTCTACATTTTTGTGTTTTTACCGCTTCCTAGTCATTGATTTTGTGTTTGGAGTTGGAAATCTTTGCTGCCTAACATTTCAAATCGAATATTAGGCATTAAAGGTTGGTTTTCTAAACCTTAAAACTTGTAATTAGCGGTTAAACTCATTTGCAATCATTTTGTTCTTAATGATGTGTGTTGGGTCTTTCTGAAATCGTATATGTGTGCTTGATTGCCAATTTTAATTTAAATATCATGCCTAAAATGCCTAATTGTTAATTTCCCAAGTTTCGTGCTTTAAAATTGATCAAAAATTGTTGGGTTGTGATTAATTATTGAAGGGGTCTAGTCAGGTGAAGTCTGAGTAACCCAAACTGTGCAAAATGATGTGGTTTGCCCAATGATGGAGCATTGATGTCATTCTTAAGAGCTAAAGTCGTCAAATGACCAATTTTGGCTAAACCGAGGGAAGTTTGAGTACCCCGGTGGCATGGGTCTTATGGGTCTAGGACTAATTGAGTATGTGTATGCTTTGATTTTGTTTTCGGGGGCTGCGGGGTTGATTTTGGTGAGTTGGGTCGAGCTCGCCGAACCACTCGGCGGTTCGGTAAAGTTCCCCCAGATCGCCTTTAATTTCATGTTTATATTGAGTAAGTTTCTATAATTTTTGGCGAGAAGCTTCAGTTCACCGAGTGCACTCGGAGACTCGCCGAATGTCTTCTTTGATCGCCCTTTCGGCGAACCTAACCCCTAAAATATACTGTAACTTTCGGCGGGCTTGTCTGTGCTCGCTAAATGCTGTCGACAATTCACCGAAAGGCCCTTTCCATCGCGAAAACCATTTTCTGGGAATTTCTGAAGCAAATCCTTTCGGCGAGCCCGATCTGGCTCGCCACAGCGATTCAGCGACTCGCCAATCAGTTCGGTGAGTATTTTTACAGCATAATTTATGCGACTTTTCTTGAAATATTTCTAACTTTCTACGATGTTTTTGCAGATATGGCTAGAACCAACCTAGATATGCCGCCCCAAAAAAAGGCACGAGGCATACTCATCAACGAGAGGGCAACTACCCCTTCTAAAAAGGGAAGGAAGGAACTTCCAAAGGGAGGAAAAGGCAAGGGCAAGATGCCCGTATCCGAGGTTTTGGAGCACAACTCCGACAGTGAGGGAGAGTCCTTTGACTCCCAAGCTGCATTCTCTGAGACGGATTATGACCAGCCTCTATAGTCCCAGCTGGCAGAAATCTGTGCTAGGTCTCGGCTAGATTCGTCAAGAGTTCCAGAGGCCACCCCTCTTACAGTTGGTACAGTGCCAACTCTTGCACCAACTGTGGTTCCATCACCACCAGCATAGGGTCCTCCTTCCTGGATAGTCAATACATTTAAAGCCGAGGGATTGAGAATGATTCTGGAAGAAAAGCTGCAATAAACAGAAGGTTTAGTAGGCATATATTCTAATGCGAGGGATACTCTACAGCTTCACAGGTTCGAGCAGCTCACTAGGCTTTGAGGCTCCTATATTCCTACATGGGTCCGGGAGTTCGACGCAACATATGGTAAATCGGTACCAAAGGGCAAGAAGAAGGCCAGGACTTTCAGGCCGGTAGAGTCTGTCATGGTATGGGGAACAGTAGTGAGATGCAACCGCGATCATATCAACACTGTACTGGATAGAAGGTCAGTCTTTGACTACCTAAATTTTGCTACCACTACGACTCCCTTGGATGATTTCAAGGGCTAGCTTGAACCACTCATCTCTGACACCACCCCAGTGGATTGAGGCAGGAGCTCTGATGGAGAAGAAGGAGCTGAATGTAGCTGTGCGATACTTGTTTGGATTCCTCAGCAGCTCAATTATGTCATCCCAGAATGAGTCCATATTCTCCATCCTAAGGCGGCCTGCCTTGGGTCGATCATCTCTCTGAGGAGCATTGAATTGGGACTCATCATAGAGTAGGAGATGGCCATGAGGGCCAAGCAGCGCCAGACGTCCCTTCCATTCCTGGTCTTGATTACATAGCTGTGTCAACATGTTGAAGTTCCTTATGATAGATGAAGGATATTGAGGTCACTACCACATCATCCACAGATGTCCAATGTATAGAGGCCGAGTATACTCGGGAGGAGGCAGATAGGAGGAGAACAACTCCGGTAGACGAATTTGCGGAGATTGATGCTGAGAGGATACCTACATAGGCACTTTTGCCTTCTCCGACCTCTGGACCTTCAGGTACACATGCTTTCACTTCCTCCTAGGCTCCTGGTGTTTCTACTACTTCCCAGCCCACTAGGATTACTCAGGCCATGATCCTGAAGATGGGTCACTTAGCCCATTTTAAGGATGTGAGGGCTACTCGATTGGAGTCTACAGTACTGTTGATGATTGAGAGTTCTATCATTGATGTAGTTACAGCCCTCCGAGCATCTATTGACACTCTCACAATGAGAGCTGAGACTTGTGAGAGTAGACCGGGGGCAACTTCAAAGGCAACGACTTTGAAAGCCGAGGTTGTTGATTTGCAAAAGGATGTGGACTACTTGAAGTCCACATACTTCACTTCACTTCTAGAGGTAGCTGATTATGTAGATGTAGCGGTTACTTCTGTGAATCCTCTGGCCACCACCAGAGACGTGCCTACAGATAATTTGGAAATTGATGAGTCAGAGGCAAAGATTGACTTGGAGTAGATAGAAGTTCCAGAGGAGACCATTTATAGGGACCTGCTAGACCTAGAAAAGATGATTGTACACTCGGTGATTCAGACATTGCTGACAGAGACGTCCATGGCAGGCTATAGTAGAGCTAGTTCTGCTGATGTGACACCAGACACTGATACCCTGACAAATGGAGCGACTGTGTAGAAGGACCATTATTTACCTTCGTCTCTGTCATTTTTATTGACTTTTTAGTATTTTATTGCATTTTAGGACAACTGCTTTTTGTTTGTAGTAGGGTGAGGTATTTCCATACCCACCTCTTGCGATTATCATCTCTGTATATATATTGGGGTTTTGTGATGTAAATTGTATATTGGCACTGTTTTTGGTTGTTTGAGCTTATGGATCGTTCTTTTTAATACAAATGGCTTTTGAACCCTTTTGAAAAAATTTGCCACCTCTTGTTATGTTTGAATGTGGTTGTTCTTGTGCAAATTTGAGTGTCGGTCATGATCAATACAGATGACTTGAATAGTGATCTTAATCGCACAAAAATGAATGTGCGGCTACGATGAGGCCGAATGAAGTTGCCTAGATAATATGTGAACTTTTTGAATCTCGTTGTGACTAGCCGGTTAGCGAATGGAGTCTCTTGTGATGAACATTGAACACTAGCGAAAGTGTGGAATCTTGTTTGTTATTGGTGTCAATGCCTTGTGTGATGAGCTTACCATGAACCTTGTGTGATGGCACCTAGAATTTGCCTCATTGGTCCGGTTGACTAAGTGATGTAAACTCTTGAAATGATCTTAGGCAACAATTTTGAAGAGTGAAACAATTTGACAAGATACCTATTTTGTGGCCAACCTTGTGAGATGTGTGAACTTTCCTTGAACATCCTTTGAGCCTTAGTCTTTTCTTGAAAGAAACTTGATTCAATTGTAACCCCTCTTTATCCGTTCACCCATAATCTTCATGAAGTGTGGTTTGTTCGAATAGCCAATTCAAGAAGTGCAAAGAAGTCTCGCTTGATCCATGGTTTTGAGAAAGATGAAACCCCTCCATTTATAAAAAAAGAATAGAGAAAAAGAAAAGAAGAATGAAAAAGAGAAAAAGAACTCCCAAAGGATAACATGCATACTGATAATCATATTCTTTCAAATAGTAAGAATCTAGTAATACTAAATTATTCATAAAAATTTGATAATTATCAAAAGAATAGCTACTTAAAAATCATAATTTCATAACATAATCTGTGAGACACTTATATAAAGCATCGAAATCATGATTAATACTTTATCTAAAAACATTATGCATTCATAGGATCCTCCATAACATAATGCATGCTTATAATCGAGCTTAAATCATCATCCTAAAATACTTTCATAGCACGGGTTCATGAAAATATCAATAAAAACATTGAATTATGATTAAATCATACACAATAAGATCAATCATGAAGAATAAAATTAAATCCAATGAAACTCATAAGAAAATCATGAAACCTTAGAGTTGGGTAAGAATCAAAATTGAGAAATTGAGGTTTCTTTAGTACTTAATAGATGAAAGAAGAACCCATTGATGAAGTTAAAACATACCTTGATGAAAACCCTAGATGAAATCTTTAATGGAGACTTGAGATCCTTCGAATATTAGATTTCTTATGGAAGAAGACTTGAGAGAGGATATGGAATTGAAGAGAATGAGAGTTAATAGGTAGGTTAGGGTTTTAGGAATTAGTTATACTCTTAAAAATAATCCTAAATTACGTAGTATAGGAATTAATATAGTAGGAAACACCTAACTATCTCTAACTTAAAATTATTGAACAACTTCCACGAGTTTGTCTACGATCCCTCCATACTTCTACAGACTATATTGTCCACTCGTGGATCCGAATAATTGAAATTTCAAGTCTTTGATGAAAGACCATAGGAACTCAACAATCCACGTCTCAAAGATCTTCGTACAACATGTACAATCCTTCTATATAACCCAACGCATTAAAATCACAAGTTTCCAAGGAACAAGTCCACGAGACAACCTATGACTCGCATACTCAACTACAAGTAGTATTATTGGCAAGTAAAATGATGCTTGAGGCTTTACATTTTAGAAGATTCTAATCTTCAACTACAAGAACATATCCACGACCCGTAATCTATCCATGCACCATAAAGTCAACTTATAAACAATGAACCAACATTTTAGAATTGTAAGTGTCGACCACGACTGTGTTCCATGAACCATGGATCATTTCACAAACAGTACACATAATTTGTAAAACACAACACCAAAAAATTTAAACCATATTTTCTGCAACTTTGAACTTCCAACTGAGTTAGGAGCTTCTGAGGTGTTACAAGTATGATGTAAAACACTTTTGAAATAATAAGTCATTATGTGAGGTGTAGTTACTAACTAGTTTGTTTGTTTAATATTAACATAATGAAATCATGATCAAATATGATATTAGGACTTTAGGATACAAAAATATATTTACATTAGCAAGGATAGCTGTGTATTTTTGCCATATCGCAGATTGACGAAGAGTTGATTTTCTTCTTTATTACAATTTCATAAGATGTTAACATTAATGAGATAGCTATCACATAAAATAGAGGATGTGAAATAACCCAAATGGTTTGTTTATAAGGGTTGCTAGTCTTGAGTCGTTAATCCCTTAATGTGTTTAATGTGTCATTCGAGGACGAATGTTCCCAAGTGGGGGATAATGTAATGACCCGGAAAATGAATAAGTGAAACTAGAGCCTAACTAATGAGTGTTTGAGTTTGTTGTGAGGTTATGAGTTGTAAAATGGTGTCCCGAGCTATGGTTGAGGGGTTAAGTGGTTAAACATAAAGGTACGACTCCCCAAGGACCACCCAAGGGGTCCTTGAGGAGGACCCTATAGCCTAACCCCCAAGACCCCAAAAAACCAAAAACTGCCATAATATCATGAGGGATTGGGGACCTATGTCCCGTAAGTCCATCCACACCCCGTGGATGGCCTCCGTAGGTTAAGGCCCCTTTTAGTCACCCTCAGACCCAAACCATGGACCAGAAGGATGGGGTGTCACCCTACCTACGACCCGTAGGTCTGGAGTCGTAGGTCACACATGCATGCTGTCAAAGATTCGGCCTATGTGAGGTTAGTTTGGTAAATTTATCTTTAAGTTAGCTGAGTTAATGGACGGTTATTATTGGTTTATTATTGTATTTTAAGGGTTTTTAATGTATTAAAACACGTTTTATAATTCATTCTTCCAAAACACAAATTAGAACCCACCTCTCTTCTCAAAAGTTCTCTCTCTAGAAACCTCCATTGGAGGTGAAGTATTCACCCTTTGAAGCTCAAGATTTCATCATTCTAACTCAAGTTTTGTGGATTTCATCCATAAAAGGTATGGTAGTCTTCATCCTTGACTTAGTTTCTTTCAAGGAGCCGATTTCAAAGATGATTTCAAGTTCCCAAAGTTCCCCAAAAACCCTTGTTATCAATCTATGCATGGATTCAATTCCACAACGTTTTCAAAAGGTTTTACATGGTAAATTATGAATGAATTTTTGAATTATTAATGAATTATGGTCAATTTCTTCTATGAACCTATGTTTCCCCTAAAATCCTAAGTTGTGATTTGTGATTGGGAATTGATTGATTATGAAAGTATGTTGAATTGTTTATGTTTATATTGAATTAGTTTTTGAATCATACTAATTCCCTTATCTATTGTAGTATCTTAGATGTTTGTGTTGTGATTGATGTATAGCTTTTTAAGGAAATTTCATGGAGGATCTATGATGATTGTGATGTGAAGGATATGTATGTGATCTCAATGAAAGAACTATGATCATGTTTATAATGTAATTGTGTTATGATTGAAAACATATTCTCAATAAATACTCATGAATGATGATGATAGAATGTGAAGGGTTTCCTCCTATGCAATGTGTATCTTGAATTGGTAGGATTATGCATCATTTTCTTGTATAAATGAAAGTAATGTGATGATGTATCTTAAATGGTAGGCTTAGGAATCATCTTCTTGAATGAATGAAAGTATTGTTGAATGATGTACCTTGACTTGGTAATCTTAGGCATCCTCTTCTTGGGTTACTATGTATAATGTCTTAATGACTTGAATCGATAGGCCTAATTAAGGTAGCCCTTTCCTAAATGAATGTTGATGTATTCAAGGCTAAGACATGAACCGGTAGACCTAATGTTGGTAGCCTTTTATAATGAGTCTAGAAACTAATGTGATGATGAACCTTGAAGAGGTAGACCTAATGTTGGTTGTCCTTTCTTGTGTGGAATGATTAACCTTGAAGCGGTAGACCTAATCGGCCCCTTCTTAGAAAGTTAATGAGCTATCCTTATAATGTACTTTGAATTGGTAGATCTAATGTTGGTGGCCCTTTCATGTGTATAGTAGCTTGGGTCGGTAGGCCTAATGCTGGTGGCCCTCTCAAGTATAATAATGTAATGTAAATGAACTACTCTATGGGAATGTAGGCTAAGTACCGAGAGGATATGGTAAGATGGAAGTTCTCCCTACATTAGGCCGGATTTCAATGGACATCTTTATTATCCCATAACTAAGTGCCCACATAGGTCTAAGCTAGTGGGTCCACCTAAGCTAAATTTTACCAGTCTTACCTTAGGAAAGTAGACCACCTCTTTATGGTGTGGTGCTTCATGACACCGAATTCCATGTCTAGCTCACATGGTCTATGTCGGTTAATCGCTTATTCCCATCATGTGAGATGTGCATTATGGTTTCTTGAGGAGTTCTATGAAGTGTGGGCAGTAGTATGGGATGCCATCTATGCATTGCACGAGTAGGCTTTGAGAGGGCTATAGTCAGTTCTGTAAGGTCTTAATGACTAATGAATAAAAGTGCTCTTAATGAAGCAAATGAAGAATGTTGACTTATATGCTTAATTTAATGATGCATGTTATACCTAGATTGTATTATGAGTTACTTCCTTGTTATGACTTATGAAATGTTTATGTCTCTTTTGTATGAGTATTGTGTAAAGCTAGAAAGGATGAATGGTAAGTTAACTTTTGGTGGCCTTAACGTGATATCTAATGTGGATGGTGGTATGGGACGCTACGCATACATTGCGCAAGGTATGGCTTGGAGTTACTTGAGGTGAAATCTTAATGTAACGAAATGTCTTATATGGTTGATTATGTTCTAATGTGAAGAAATGACTTGTATGTTGGTTATGTTTGTATATTATGCCTCTTATACTTATGTTCATGAAATTTGATCAATCAGAAGATTGAGCAAGGAACAACATGAAGGCCCCTGAGACCTTTGCACAAGAAGTTAAACCATTATCGGGAAAAAAATCGGATATATTTCCACCAAAGGAAGAATTTGAACTCTTAACGAAACAAGCTTCGCCAATCATGGCTGTAGACAAACAGTCTGAGGGAACTCCTATTGCTAGTCTTATTAAGCCAGTTTATTTGAACAACAATTTTGTGGATACAGATAATCCACTCAAGACTCAAAGGTACTTCGATGCCATACTAGTAGACATAGAGTCTATTATTATTGAATACACCATGAGTGATAAAAAAACCAGAGTATATAAGCTATTCTAGGTTCACCATAAAGAGGGTCCTATCTACATCATAATGGTACGCAGATCACCTCCTCACTCCCATTGCATTATCAACACCCCATAAGCCTAATACTTATAATTGACATGATTACAAGAATGCACGGTTCAATTTTTTGTATATTAGACCAGGATACACCTGGTTTATCAAATATTGCCCAGACATGACAAGACAGTTATCCCAGGTGGTTCTACAAATAGTGGAGCTACTTTGGAGGAAATAGAGATATACTTCCCCAACAATTTCTCAATAGGTTTAAAGAATTTCAGACCAAGGAAGAAATTTCTACATTACCAGAACATATTAAAATGTGTAAATACTTTATTAAGAAAATAATTTCTTATATTTTATCTTGGAACTTTGCTAAGACAGAGTCAGACAGAATCAAATATCTCTCCAAAGAGATCAAAATTCGAGGATGGACTCCCAAGGTGCTATCTGAAACTCCAGTCAAGGAATCGCCCAGAGCAGCCTCAGCATCACCATCAAAGAATGTGCTCAAGGAGAGGTTAAAGAAAGCTCTCAAAGAAATGGACGTTGATCAGTCCAGCGAAGAAGACATAATGCTTCTCCTAGAAGTAGTCACATCTGAAAATAATGGAGACATGCTAGACCCTACAGGAATAGCAGCAGCTTATCTTGACTCCTATTAAGAACAAGAGAATGACCTTTGGAAAAAGCAGAGGTTCAAAGAACCGGAATTGCTTTTCCCAAGACGTAACTTATTGTTCCTAAAAGGAATCTTGAAAAGTAATGTCTTATTAAAAAAGACGACAGCCATCAACCTTCTTTAAAAACCAAAATCATTATTATCAACTACTGTAGTGTCAGAAAGATCACAACCTTACAAGTGTACATTTAAGATACACTCTCCTATGTATACTTACTCTAGAAAAGGATACTTATTTAGAAGAGAAGGGCATCAGAAAATCAACCCATAATTTTCTAAGCTCTCTCTCTCACCACTACTATAATTTCCCTTTTGTAAGATCTATGCTTTCATAAATAAACTTATAAGTTTTCTTTAATATTTTCTCAGTCCGTTTCTCTCACCACTATTGTAATTTCCCTTTTGTAAGATCTATGCTTTCATAAATAAACTTGTATGTTTTCTTTATTATTTTCTTGGTCCATTTTATTGGTTATGGAGTAAAAAGGAACAAGGCAGCTGAAAGAACGAAGAAAAGAAAGCTTGAGGATCGCCTAATCCATTTGGTGAGTCACCAAATGGCCATTGTCTCGCCAAATGTTCTAGTATGTCAAGCCCTGAAGGAGAAAATTAAGTCAGCAATAGAAATGAGTAGTCGGTGAGTCGCCTAACGATTCCGCTATGCAGTGCCATGTTGCCCAAAGTACAAAACCTGAAGATGATGAAAGGCCAAAGCAAAAAGGTGATGGATTGACCAAAGGGCGGATCGCCAAGTGGATCGGCGATCCCTACTTATTGCACCGAATGGTCCTTCGCAACACATTTTTGGGCGGCTATAAATACGTTAATAAATTCATATTTTAGTATACAGTTTAGAATTTATCAGTGTTATTATTCAGATTTCAAGTTTAGAGCTTAGAACTGAGTTTTTGGAAGGCATTTTTCCTTAGCTTTGAATATTTCCATTTCTAAGAAATTGGAAGTGGGTGTTGAAGATTTTTCATCTTAGACCTTTGTAAAGACTATATCAATCCTATCCAGTTGATGGAAACACAACTTGGTAACAATTTTTACCTTTTTATGTTGTCTATCTAAAACCTCAATTCTTGGGGTGTGATTATGGGTCGATTTAGCTGATGGGTATTGTTAATTGATAGTGTAAATGCTGTTTAAAAGTGATTTCATTCAGTAATTATGGTTGAATTTAATGAGTTGTAGTTGCAAATACAGTCTTAACTTCGTGTTTTTGGCTTCCTCGAAAGGGAGGTTTTCAAACCAAAATTTTTAAATCGACGGTCTGTGGGTATTGGGTTGCTATGGGTTCAGCTCGAGCGAGTGAACCCTAAACCTTTTTCCACACATTCAGCTCGAGAGAGTGAATGGACTAAAGCGAACGTTGTGCTTAATTGCTGCTTATTGGTGTTGAAGAGAAACCAATTTGATTTGGGGTAGAATGTTCGAAAGAAAGTTTACCCCCATTAAAGTCTAGATTAATCCCTGATTTATAACTATTCACTATTAATTGCAATTACTCCATTGTCTATCTTAGCCAATAATCTAATCACATCCCAAGAACTCGTCTCTATGTTCGTATTTTTGTGTTATTTGCTGTTTTAGTTGATAATTTAAACCAAATCCCCCTAATATTTGACACTTGTGTGATCCCTAACTTGCATTATTTTTTCTTCATAAATGTTTTTAGCTACGATTAACTTGAGCATATTCTTACTTACCTATTGATTCTCAATGACAAACCACTCCTTTGGGACTCGATCCCAACTCACATAGTTGGGTTATATTACTATCGAACGATCGTTGACACTTAATACTGGATGAAGTGTCCTGATACGTGAAATCAAATTGAAGTTTTTCACTTTTGAGAAATCGGAAGTTGGTCTTTGAGATTCTTCGAATTGGAGCATTGTAAGGACGAATCTACTCTTACTCAGTTGATGGATATTCAATTTGGTAATTGTTTTTATCTTTTTATGATGTCTAGCTAAAACCCCAATTCTTGGGATGTGATTATGTGATTATGAGATGATTTATTTTATGGATATTGCTAATTGTTAGTTTAAATGCTATTTAGAAGTTAGTTTAATCATTAATTGTGGGTTAATTTTAGTATTGTAGCTGCGAATGCAATTCTAGCTTTGTGTTCTTGGCTTGCTCAAGAGAAAGGTTTTAGAACTATGGTTTTTGAGTGATGGTCAATGTCTATTGGGTTGACCTGGGTTCAGCTCGAGAGAGTGAATCCTAAACCCAATCCCACACATTCAGCTCGAGAGAGTAAATGGACTAAGGTGTGGGCTGTTTTTATTTTGCAAGCTTGTTGATGTTCGAGAGAAATCAACTTGATTCATGGTAAATTGTTCTAGAGAAAGTTTACCTCCACCATATCCTAGTTTACTCACTAATATCTAGCTAATTACTAATAGTTGCAATTACGCATTGGTTTATATTAGCGTATAATCGATCATATCCCAAGAACCCGTCTCGTTATTGTTAATTTTCGTTGATTGTGACTGTTTGTAGCTGTTAATCAAAACTAAAAACCCCCATTTGGCATTCGTGTCACCCCTTAATTTGAATGATGTCTTTATTCGATAAGTTTTATTCCTATGACTGAATGGAACACGTTTATACTTGCCACTGAATTTGAAACACGTACCGCTCCCTGTGGAATTCAACCCCAACTCATTTAGTTAGGTTTTATGCTGACTAACAATTGTTGACACTTAGAATTTGATGAAGTGTCCTTGAAAGTTTAATCATTACCGACCTCAGGATGGAATTTTGACGGTTCTATCAGCTCCAAAATGGCCAAATTAGTCTAGAAGCATGGTCGGAATGAGTCCCAAGGCCTTTGGTGCTAGTTTGGGACCATTTGGCTTTTTGGCCTTCGAAATTAGCCTAAGGTTGACTTTGGTCAATATTCTTGGAAAATGTTTTTGGATGCAAAATATGTCAGCGCGGTTAGTTTCAGAATGTCGAGTTTTGTCTAGAAGGACTCTTCGTTCGCTTCCCGAGGCTTTTGGTCTAATCCCTAGGCCCGTTGTGGAGTTTGTCTAAAAATGGCATTTGGGTATGGAACCCAATTTGAGTCAAAATAACCTCGTATTGGATTTTCGATTGCGCCATTGAGTCCAAAACATCAAATTTTGTGGGGTAGCATAGTGTGATTGCGCGCACGGGATTCCGAACAAATTTCGAGCACCTTGTCGGAGACGTGAAAAAAACAGGAAAAGCTGAAATCTGGTGCAGCCTTTTAGCGACCAGATTTTGGGCTTTTAATGACTACATTTTTACTTTTTGGCAACCAAATTCGTCTTTTAAAAGATCAATTTCAGCTTTTAGCCCTCATTTTAAATTGAGTGATTCAAAGCTCTAGATTATGTGGTTTTTCCATAGGAACACAGTGGTGTGATTAGAAAGTGTTGGGGAAGCTTTATTTGCAACGTTTTCTTGGTTTTAGCTTTTGTTGTTCTCTTGATTCTTCTCTTTAATGGAGGTTTTGATTTCTTGAGCTATAAAGCTCTGATTTAGGTGATTCAAAGTGCTAGGTGTTCGTGTGGATTGCGAGTTCACTGTAGAGTGCTCGAAGAAGTGTGAAGATCGACATTTTGAGGTAGTTTCTGCCCCAAAGGGCTGCTCTCTTCTTGATTTTTCCCCATAAATCAAATGTTCGTTGTATGATCAAATTTCTTTCGTTCTGATCCTTGAATTGTTCCCCATATTGGGGTACAAGTTCCATATTGTGTTTATACATTTTTTGCGTTGTCAAATTTGGGATTCCCCATCGCGGGTTCAATAATCCCATAGCAGATTGGGAAGCTGTCCTTTTCAGATCAAGGATGCCTGAGTGATCGGCTCACAAGAGGCAACAACAGCAGCTGGTCTGGGTGGTAACGCATCAACAGAGCGACCTGGAGGGTCAGTAGGAGTGGTAATGGCATCAGATATACCTGAACGCCCAGGGGCCGAAGTAGGCAAAGATGCCTCTAAAGGTATCGATCTGTGGCCACAACTTCCTCCTGCTTCTTTTTCTCTTGGTCCTTAAGATATTTTGCTTCGATCTTACGTATATCGGTGGAGGCGGTGGCAACCAATTTCACATCCTTCTTTACATCTCTAGGCAACCAAGCTCTTTTGCACAATGCAATGATTAATACCAGGAAAAGGAGAGATGTATGGCTCTGCTTTGCGCGCATATGGATCTTAGAAGCAATGATCATCCCTAGATTTATCATAGTTTTCTCTATGATGCATCCAAGACAAGCTGCCTTACCAAGGCGAAGGATTAATTCATTCTATGATGGCATAATTGTGCTGCTGATGAACCCGAACTAGTATCTTGCAGCTACGTTTAGATCTTTCTTTTCAATCGAAACTCTTTCCGCTAACCGTTTCGGAGCATTATCATCTGAGATTAGCGGGGCTAACCACTTTTCCATCTCATCCAGCTTCTCTGTTTTGATCAAGTGCTAGCAGTGATCATTAATCTTATTCGACATACCCAAGGCTGTGTTGATAGCCTCACTGTCACAAGCTACCTTTCTCCCTCTGACAACTACGTAGTCAACTACTTTGAAAGACGATACCAGCCTTTTTCGTTGAGGTACCAATGCACTGTTTGCGTTGAAAAATTTTCTGACCCAGCTCGGTATGTAAGAGCCATGGGGTTTTGTGAAGATTTGAAATTTTTGATATTTCAGGCACTCCATTATCTAGGGATACCTATCTATCACCCCATCTATTGACATCCATTTTTCCTCAATGATCATTCTCAGCCTCTCAGACTTTAATCTATTCGTTGATTTAGGTATGGGGGCTTGTACTGGAGGTTCCAGTACTATTGCCTGCTCTGGAACTGGAGGAGTCAGAGTAGTAGATCGAGGATTTCTGATCTGCGATGGGTCGTTCATCTGTTTAGATCGTAACTCATTCCTCCGTTCCTCCATCAGTTCATCTTCATTAGAACCCATACTCTCACTATAATATGTTGTTGGGTCATTGGTATAAAAACTAGTACTGTCGGAACTTACATCTAACAGATCAACGATTTTTTCCTTGCCCTTGCCTTTCCCACTAGTTGTGGAAAGTTTAGTGGCCTTGTTCCTAGATGCAGTTGCATCCTCATTGGTTGTGATCCCTTTTTCTTTACCTTGGGGTGGTGTGTTGCTACCTGCTTTGTTAGGTTTAGTTATATCTGCAAAAGATTGGGAAGAGTTAGGGGAAAAATCAAATAGAAGCACAGGTAATCTACTGCAGGAAGACTCGCCAAGTGGATCGGTGAGACATCAAACCTCTTTGGCGAGTTAACTCGAGCTCATCGAAAGGATTGGCTTCAAATTAAAGTAAGTCAGCGATGGGAAGGTCCTTTTGACGAATCCCCGAATACTTTCGGTGAGTATGGGTTTGTCCACCAAAAGTTACAGTGCATTACGGGGTCAGAATAACATACAAAGGGCGATCAACAATACTTTTGGCGAGTCGCCGAGTGCTTTCGGTGACCCAAGGCTTCTCACCTAAAGTTACAGACTCAAACATCCAATTTAACATGATATTAAGGGTGAGATGGAGACATTGGGCGAACCACCGAATGATTCGGTGAGCACGACCCAGCTCGCCAAATGGCCCAACGTGCCCATTTTCAATCCACCTTCTCGAATTCAATCCCGCAAATCCAGAAAACAAAATCAAAGAATGCGCGAACAAAATTCAAATAAGACCTGCACTACCCTTTACATCGAGATACTAAGATTTTTCTCGAATTTGACTAATTTGGCCATTTGATAATATTTTCTCTTAAGAGTGATGTCACCCACTTTATCTTTGTGCAAATTTTCAACATTTAGCGTAAATGTGGGATACTCAAACTTCACCCAGTCAATCTAACGACACGTAATCACAATCCAATTCATTAAAAAGTGCAAAAATTACTGGCATTTGAAATCAAACAGCACGGGCAAGAATTTCAAATTAAAATAGGCATTTAAGCATTCTAATCCTATAAGAGAGGCCCAACACACATCAATACGATACAAGCATGGAAAATGAGTGTAAAGTTTTCAAATGTAAGTTCAGGATTCGGAAACCAACCTTTTGTGCTAATTAAAACGTTATTGGAAAGTTAGGCGGCAAGGAAATCCAACTCCGAGCACAAATCAATCAACCAAAATACTAGTAAAATGCTTAAAATAAGCAAAACATTACCTTGGTGTGAGTTTGGGAGGTTTAAGACTGAGGGAAAGTCGATTTTCAAATTTTATGACTCTTGGTCTTTTTAAACTATCCAGTTCGCGCCCATTCGGCAGCGTTATTCGCATACGCTGATCCACTCGGCGATACAGCGAGTGATCATTTGGCTCGCCGAGTTTTACAGGACCTTTATTCAAAGTGAGGGTTTACACGACGGTCTAAATCGAAGTCGCGAACCTGGTCAGTGACACACCAAACTGCTTTTTTCGACACCTTCAGCTTTTAAACATGCAGCACTAACATACCATTATTTATAAGAACAAATTAAAGCAACTAAAATCTTGGGTTGCCTCCCAAGAAGCACCTTATTTAATGTCGTGGCTCGGCGCGAGTCTTTACTCACTCTCCATTATTGGGGTCAACCCTAGTATTACTAAGTAACCCCAATAGATCATTTGGGTGGAGATGAGGTACTGCAAAACTCTTGAGTGTCTTGATCAGCTGGATCGACCTAGAGTGAGATCCAATCATCTGATTCAACACTTTAATATTCTCCTTCATATCTTCTAACACTTGATCTTGGTCGGTGAACTTGTGGAGAATGATTTGTAGTGTGTCCTCAACACGATTTCTCTCTCTATCTCTAGACTTTTGTCGTTCATGAGGGAGTATGTACCTTCCCTGACTCTTGCACTGGTTTTCCACCTTTGAGATTTTGTTGGCCAAGTCGTTCAGCTGAGTTACCAGTGCAGCTAACTTGAAGTCACCCTCGACTTCTTGGTTTGCCTCATCTAACTTGGCACCACTTCCCTCAGCCATGCTCAGGGTTTCTGCATACAACAACTTAGAGAAAAACAAAACTAAAAATAAAATTAGGAAAACTACAACTATTAAAAACAAAATTTCTACTTAACTAAGAATTTACAAAAAAACACCACTCCCCAGCAGCGGTGCCATTTTGATGTTTGCGTAATCAAGACACAACTTCCGATGCAAGTGCCTACAATCGTACAATAGTTTAGTAATCTAACCAAGGGTTGGGATCGTTCCCAAGAGAGTGGTTTTGAAAATTAATAGAACAATAAAATTTAGTTCTAACTAGTCATATCTGAAGACGTTAACGATTAAAAACATTGTAAATTAAAAGGGGACACGAGTGTTAATTAACAATGGGGTTTTGTCACTAGTAAGTAAAAGCCACAAAACAAACAGGATTTCAAAGTAATGAGAGGGGATCCTTGGGATGTCACGGGAATACGGGTTAAGCTAGATTATTGGGTACACTGTTTCGATAGAAGATTCATAGAATAAATGTGACTAGGCTAAACTTTAAGGGGAAAAATCTCTCTCTCTCGAATAACTTACCCCATTTCAAATGAGTTCCTCTCAGACAACCACTTACCGCAGGAAGACCAGCCTACGCCTTAACCCACTCACTCTGTCGAGCGAAGTGTGTGGGAATGAGACTAGGATTCACTCTTTCGAGCTGAACCTCATGTCGATCCACTCCCATCGGCCATCAATTTAATCATTTTAGTTTTAGGACCTCTCTCTCGAGCAAGCCAAAAATAAACTTGTATTTGCAACTGCAAATTCATTAAATTCATCCAAAACTACTAAATGAAATCATAATTAAAATACAATTAAACTATCAACAAGAAAGACCGAACAATTATCTTAACCCATATTCGCTAAATCACACCACAAGAATTGAGGTTTTTAGCCACACATGTATAAGAGATAGAAATTTACACCAAATTAAGCTCGCATTCAACTGGATATGAAGATTTAAGTCTTGATACATGCCAAAATTTTAAGAATCCAAGAGACCCAAATCCAAATCTTAAAGATGAAACCTTTTGGATCTTCAAGTTTTCAAAACCCTCTCAAACTTAAAGCAAAAATATCAAAATGTACTATTCTATATTAAAATTATAATAATTGTTCTCCTCTTAAAACTATAACTCTAACTAGTATTTATAATTTTTACAGATTTGTGCTGCAGCGGATCATTTGGCGTCGTTAGTCGGAATCACCGATCAACTCGGTGATTCGCCTTTTGGTGTAGTTCATCACCGTCTTGCACCAGCATTCAACATCGTCATGCTCTGGGTCATTGGGTGATGTGGTACTTCTTTGCGGAACTCTCGGTGAAGCGCTGACTGTTCCCTTTTTCCGCTGACTTGATCCTTTCATTTAGAGCTAAGCACACGGGAGCAAAAGGCGAAGTAAGACCCTTCGACTACTGGCAAACTGGACTTGACGATCCTCAGGCCTTCATATCTTCGTTCTCTTCAGCCTTTTCATTCCTTTTTGTGACGTAGTGTCCATGCTTTCCTTCAAACTTCAAATACCTAAAACGTAACGGTTTTCATCAGATATTGAGATAAAATAAGCATTTGAGGGCAAAATTTCTATTAAAATATAGCACTAAATGAGTCTAATTTGTGGACTCATCAGTTTCTCTTCTTTGATTTGTTGTGCAAGCACCATGAGACGAGAGATATACATGTTACCAATGAGCATGGCGGTTCGGCACTCTTCAACCACCTTTTCGGACACAACCGATACAAAACATAGTCATTCTAACCCTTGAATTCGAAACCATTGTTGGAGCATATTTGGACAATTGAGTGAACTTTAGAGAAAATTCCCTCCGACTCATGCTTCCTTGATGAAGGTTAATAAACACTAGCGTATTTGAACCACCATGCTCATCTCAAGGGGAAATAATCTATCAAGAAAAACATATTTGAACATTTTCCACTAATTGTGACCCGCTCCCACTAGTCTAGCCTCTTTCCATTAGTTGTACCACACCTAATCAACACCTTTCAATTGATAGGAGGCCAATTCAGACTTCTGTCCTGGAGTCTCTCCTAAGATAGGAAGTACCTTATAGACATCGTCGATAAACTCTTGAGAATCCTCCTCAATTTTGGACTCTTGAAATTATGGAGGGTTCATCCTCATAAAATCCCTCACTCTTGAAGAAGTTGTACCCATATTTGAGTTCACGGGGACTACCCTCTCTCTATAGCCATGAGCCGTCATGGCATGGGCTAACACATGAAAGCCGATTTAAACTCCGCATTTGTGACTTGTTCCTCCAAGGGATCGACCAGAGCTTGAGCAGGATCTTCTTGTTCCACGTTCTCCCTCACATTCCGTCTAGTATAAGCCATTCGAGTAGACATATCCTGAAGAACATAAGGTAACAATTAGGAGAGACACTTTATAGAGTTAAACTCTATGGCAAGACATAAGAGTACTGAAAGAATTGGATTTTCCTAATAATCTTATAGCCTCTCATTCATAAATGTGGAGCCCTTCACATTCATGAACAAGAATCTATTAGAGGTGGCCTATATGACATCCTAGGACCATCCTAAACCTTGTTCTCTAATTATAAAGTTTGTCACGAACCAGGGGTACCCCCTATATATACCATGGCGTATAGAACCCCGAAAGGACTCCATACAAGCCACGTAGTCCTCAAAACATAAAGTAGTAGAACAATAAAGAGCAAAACAACATTTAAGTCCAAATGAGATTTATAAAACAATGGAAGTCTAACTCATGTCTCAACATAGACATCTATTACAATCGAATGAAAATTGTGCCTAGCCCATACCTCAAGTTCAAAAAGGAAATATGAAAGTGAAACTAAAATAAGGAAAGTCCGTCCTGGAACCATCAGGAGTCACCAAGCTCTGAAAGAGATCAAAGTCCAAGATCTAGCCACTAGAATGGAAACCCTGCCTGTCGGACCCTCAATTTGGGAGAATGTAGGCAAGAGTATGCGTTAGTTCAAAAATGCACTAAGTATGATAGTTATGCATAAAAACATTTAAAACATGCTAAGAAGGACATTTCGTTTCATGAAAATTGACCCATTAAAACATGATATAAGAGGGTTAGAAAACATAAGTCATAACATCATGGCCAATGCAAGCTAAATCATCCTTAAGCCTTTGAACATATATGAGATACTTCTTTAAGTAACCTTAATTCATTAGTCATCTTCTTGTGGGAAAATTAGCCTTAACCGACATAGAGACCATGTGAGCTAAAACATGATCACCCACTGTCTCCCACACCGAAAAAAGGTTGTTTTACTTGCCTAAGGTAGAACCATGAAATTCTTGCTTAACTGGATCAACTAGCTAATCAACCTATGGGGGCACATAGTTATGGCATAAGGATATTTATACTAGAAACTCGGCCTCTACTAACAAGAGAGCGTCCATCTTATGAGGCTTCTTCTAGAAACTCGGCCTCTACTAACGGGAGAACTTCCATCTCAATGTCAATATCCACTCGGTGGTAAGCATAATTACCACGGAATAGTATTTTCTTACTTATTCTCATTATCCATGGAAATGCATGTCATCTTGTCAATCCAAGATCGTTCATTAGGATAACTCTTATTCATTGATTCAATTAGGTGATAATATCCTTTCAACCTAAGAATCCTCTCTATGTGAGAAAACCTTTCACATCACGGTTGTAAGTGGTTTATGAGGATAACCTTTCAACAACCCAACAACAACATTGATACTTTACTCTAAAATCACCCTTATAGCATTTACATAGGTTTCATAAGATCACGCATAAACTCATAGTTTGCCCTTTCAAGGTTCAAAGCTACTTTCAATTACCAAATCTTGAATTCTAGCAATATATAGGGATTTTATCATAATTTCATGTAATTTTATTACTTCATGATTTAGAGCATAAAACTCATCTTTCATAATCAAAAACCGAACTCTATGAGTTCACAATTTGGAAAACATGGGGATTTGCATGGGTTCATAGGGGAAACATCATAAAACAATTGTAAATCATGAATTAATGCATATTTATACAGAATTCAACCGTTAAGATCAATAATCAAAAGAACCCATGATGTTTGACGAAAACCCTAGCCAATTAGGGAATTCTACCATTAGAAATAGAGCAATTTGGGGACTCCATGGGTGTAAGGAACCCATGGATAAAAGCTACCATACCTCAAGTCGAATTTTCTGTCATCAATGGAGAATTTTAATCCTTAGCTTAAAACCGTAGGTGCAATCTTCTTCTTCTTCTTCTTCAAGTTCTACAGAGAGAATATTTGACATGAGTTGGTTTTCTTGTGGGATTTAGAACGAATAAATTAAAATGGGTCTAATTTGAGGTAAAAAGACTTATATAGGGGTCCTAAATATAGTCAAAAATGACATAGTATAGGAATTAATTAATTAGGAAAAGACCTAACTAACCCTAAAACTAACTGTCAGTGGATCAACGACGAACCCCAATCAACGAACCGTGGTCTAACTTATGTTCCGTCCTGGTTAACCATCGTTGTTCATCAGAGACCATGATTTGGGTGGTCGAATCACATACCCTGACCACGGACCGTGGTCTGACCTATGGTCCGTAGGTCGAGTCGTGGTCCTAGACCTCCGAAATTAGGCAAGGTGGCCAACCCACGAACACCACCTACGGTCCATAGGTATACATAAGGACAATCTGTGGTCCTTGTGTCTTGCACTTCATGTTCTCAAATTTTTGGTTCATTACCCCTTTTTGGTTATGGGGTGTTACAAGGTGACAAAAATAATCATACTTGGTACACTAGGAAAGATCAGGTGTTTCCTTTGAACTTCGGCATGACAACCGAACAAGTGGAAAAGAACCAAGAATGAGATGAAAACATCATCAAGATGATGACCCAAATGGATCTAATGACAAATCATGTTATGGAAAGTGGTTCTAAGCCTGTGAACATGGGCGGAGTTAGTAGAGTGAATCCGGATGAAGCACATTTTGAGGCTATGTACAATCAAGAAGTATACTTCTTAGCAAATTAGGTAGGAGCATTCCGTCTGAACTATCCAAAAATAGGTCAAAATTAAGATTGAAACATAGATTGCGATGGTTGGAGAGACTGAGATAGGGAATGGTGTGACTGTGGTACGAATTTGAGAGAGCGAGATGGAAACAAAGAATGATATGTACCTACTCATGAGTGTCAAAATCCAAATGAGCCAACGACTGATCCTAAAATTTTTTTTGCAATAAAGATATGGTTGCTTGCATTCTCAACAAAGTGAAAGGATCGGAGAAGGTGCTCAAGGAAATGAATATGACGTCTCTTCTCTAAACCAAATAGTTACTTAACACTGGGTATCTATTAAGCAATTAGACACACGGATTGGTCAAATCTCAACTCACTTAAATCCCAGGACCAAAAGTAGGTTTACCGAGTGATACCATGGTTAACCCAAAGAATGAAGCTTGAAAGCGTGTCTTCGTCGTGCCACGACGTTAAATAGGGTATTTCTTTGGTGGAAACCCAAGTTTTAGTTTTTAACTTTGTTATTTGAATAACGGTTGTTAGATATGAAAGTTGAAAATTCAAAATGTGGGAAAAAGAGGCAATTGGGCAACCTGAGTTACCATTCGTCGAATCTTGCCTTTCTGACAAACCAAAGGGTTGGAGAATTGGTAACTTCGGCGTGCAAAAGTACTTTTCGGTGCATCGTCGAATGAGTCAGCGACATAAGTGGGTACCGCCGATTGGGGCGCGAACTAAAGGGTAAAAGAGGATTTTAACCATTTTCAATTCCGAACTCCCTTTTATTTGCATTTTCGACTCTTACACTTTTACACTTCAAAATTTAGATGATATTTTCCTTGATTTTCTCACGTGGGTGTCATTGCTTGTTCAGAGTTTGCATTTGCTTTTGTATTTACTCGCGTGACTTTTGTGTCTGCCTGCTTCTAAGGTTAGTGTCCCGAACATGATTTGATTTCTAGCCATTTTTCTATGCATGCTCGTATTATTGTTAGATCTATTGCATGATCTTTCCCATTTATTTGATTTTTAACTATGGGCTACTGTAATATCATGTTAAATTTTGTGTTTGGCCCCTATATGTTGAATTCCCCGTTTAAATTGCTTGAAATTATGGGTGTGTAGTTTTAGCATGTTGGGTCTTTTGGGGGTGAAGTCTAAGTAACCCGATTTGTAACGATTAACCGAATTTTCCCAATGATAGATCAAGTGACATCATTTATAAAGGCAAAAGATGTTGATTGGTCGATTTAAGATAAAATGGCAAGAGTCTCAGTACCCCAGGGTTGGTAGAGATATGGGCTCGGAGTTAATTGCCTATAATAGAGTTTTAATTTTGTTCTCGTAGGTTGTGCACTGAAAATTAGAAGTAGGGGTAGAAATCTGGCACGAGAGGCAGTTCAGCGAGCTTAGTCGAGCTAGCCGATTAACTTTGCCATTTGCCAAATGTCTTTGTGATCGCCCTTTTACCCAAAAAGTTCGTTGTTAGCCTCTATAACCTTCAGCGATATGCTTGTGCTTACCAAGTTCACTCGGCGACTCGCCGAATATCTTTGTGATCACCCTTTTTCAAACAAAATTTTGGTAAATCATTCTGTGATATTCGGCGAGCTACCTTTGGTTCGCCAAATGAATTTGGCGTCTCACCAATTGACCCTAGATCTCGCCAACTTGTGCTGATTCTGTCCATTTTTGTTTTGTTACATAGGACGAGCCCTCTAAAGCTCGCCGAATGAGTTCAGCGACCCGCTGAACTAGTCAGGGAGTTTTTCTACAAATTTTAAAACTTGATATTTCACTAACTTGTTTCTAATGCATTGGTTCGATATGTGTTGTTTGGAGATATGGAAAGATCTGAAGTTCTTGAAAGGAACTAACAACCCTGAAAGAGAGCATGAGAAGTGGTTAATTCTGAATAGGCTTCCCCACCAGGATCAGCACGGTCGAAAGTTTCTTTGACAGGGGGAAAGGGCATAGATAAATGCAAGGGTCTTGCAGAGACAATTTCGATTGAGTATAGCTCTGACAACATAGGTATATACGACACCCACCTCACCACTTCAGAATCTTATCATGAGGATAATTCGAGGTCTAGATTTCCAGCCTCTGTTCAGAGCCACATGATGACCAAACTCCTCCAAGGAGACGGGATGAGATGTGCTCGAAAGCACTGCATGATACGGCTAGACTTTGGTCAGGTCTGTCCACCTCCAGCATATACTGTTGAGTAGGCACAAACAGTGACCCCGGTACAGGCACCTCTATCTCGCTCGATGAACAAATTGAAGGTTGCCGAGTTGCGTACAATACTGGAAGAGATGAATTTATCCAATGATAGAGTGGTGGACAAGTATCCATATGTGTGGGAAACCATTCTGTTCCACAAATTTGAGCTCTTCACAGAGTCCCGAGGCTCATATATACCTTCATGGGTCTAGGAGTTCTACACAGAGTATAGGAGGATGGTCGCGAAGGGGAAAGAAAACAATTTCATTCGCATAGGTTGATCATGTGGTGGTGCTAGGTAAAAAGGTTAAGTGCAGCAGTTCGAATATTGAGGGGTAGGGGTGCACCGTTAATATTACACATTTCTTGGTGGATAAAATTGAGAAGAATACATTGGAAGACCTTAAGATGTGGCTAGCCCCTTTGATTTGAGAAATTACATCGCCATGGATCGAGTCGTAGGTCAAGATTGAGAAGAACGACCTGAATGTATATGTGTGGTACTGGTTCGACTTTATTAGAAGCACACTATTGCTATCCCAAAATGAGTCCATACTCCATCATCCGAAGGTAGGTTTGTTGGGTTGTATTATTTACTGGGATAGACTATATCTCAGGTTGATCATTACATAGGTTATGGCCATGAGAGCCAAGTAGAGCCAGATGTCGCTCCCTTTTCTGGTGCTGATCACAGAATTGTGTTGTCGTGCTAGAGTGCCCTTTGTTATGAAGACAGATGTGGAAGTGACTCCAATTCCTCTACTGATTTTCGGAGGATTGATGTCGAGTACAACAGGGATGAGTCTGAGCAGAGGCTGAGCGGAGGCTGAGCAGAGGCGAGCAGCGCCAGTGGACACATCCCCAGCTGTCAATGTAGACATGCTGGAGGAAGATACAACTCCTTCCACTCAGGCCGATGAGATTTCTTCTACTCGTAGTAGTACTACAACTACTCCTTCTGCGTATGCAACTACTACTACTATTGTTGTCGCCTCCCTCCCCTCTGTTGACACATGTAATGGTCTACAAGATGGGCAATCTAGCCCAATTTGCTGATGTGTGTGCTTCCCAGGTTGAGGCAGTTGTTCCTAGGCTGATTGAATGGGCTATTTTTGTTACCCTAGTCACTATTCGAGCTGAGTTAGGAGAGCACCGAGAGTTGATCATGAAACATGGCCTAGCCTTGGATGCCCTCACATTACGAGTTGAGGCATGTGAGGAAGGTGGTCGCCAATCCACTAATGTTACGACCTTGAGAGCTGATGTTGCTTGATTGAGCCGCGACGTGGATGAGCTCAAATCCACAGATTTTTCTATTATGTTTGGTATTATGGATCTTTTTAAGGTTCTGAGTACAAAAATTCCAGCTATTTCTAAGATCCCTCTGGCTACTGCGATCAGAGATACTGCTAGAGCTGATAATGATGCTGATTCGGACTCTCCCGAGACTGATGAGGAGGAGCTTGGGACCCTTGATGCATTTTTGAATGATGATCTTGAGGATCTAAAGGGAGCGATTGAGCAGACAACCATGAAGGCTTCTCTTTGGGACACCTCGATGACTGGCTCTAATGGAGTGAAGGTTGTTGATGGAGATGAGTCGGGAACTGATAACCATATTGAGAGAGACCCAAATGTGCAACATTCATCTCAGGCAAGGCCTGACAGGGGGGATCTTGACTCTCTTCTTGTTTTACTTTTGAGAAAGTTAATTTATTTTGCATTGAGGACAATGTTAGGTTTTGTTTGGTGGGGTGAGCTATCTTCATACCTATCTTGTTTTGGATGCTTATGTTGGTGAGTGTTTGTTTTTTGTTTTTAATGTGAATGTTGGTTTTTGATACTAACTAAAAGTGGCCTCTTGATTTTATTGTTTATAAATGTGGTTGTTCTCTTGCATATTTCCGTATCGGTTGCGATCAATACTGATGACTTGAATAGTGTTCTTGATTGAACAATATGTTTGTGCAATTTCAATAAGGCAAAACTTGAGATGCATAAGACATGTGTGAACTCTTAGCATCTCATTGTGACTAGCTAATCAAAATGATCATACCTTTGCCATCAACCCTGTTACAAGTCTTGAAAGACCTTAGTGATCTTAATTAAGTTGAATGTCATGTTGCTTGGAAAATATGGGCAATCCTATGGTAGAATCATGCATGTGTTTATCTTTCAGAATGTGAGAGTTGATTTTGATTCGTTAATTCATAAATTTTGATGAGCTTTGTGTGTATGGAATCATTCTTGATGTGAAGGCATTCAAATACTTTTGTTGAGCTTGAATTTGCATTTGAAGCAAGCATTTGGAGCTTGATTTCTATTAAATGATGACTAGTCACAGTTGAAACTTGTAGTGCACAATTGAACATTGCATAAGTATGTTGAACCTCGAGTGTTTTCACGTTGAGTCTTAAGTAGCACTATTTGAAGGCATCTTTGTTTAATTGTTTGATCTTGTATTTTACTTGATGAAAAGCAAAAGTTTAAGTTGGAGGTGTTAATGAGTGATGTTTATCGTGACCAACAACACTAACCTACGAGACGAGTGTCTATGATCGTCGATAATATAGTAACACAACTATAGGTTGGGGTGACCCTAAAAGTTAATAACAAGTTCAGTATTAATGGACTTCAGAAAATAGTGCTGGCAGATCTTTTGGCGAGGTTTGTCGAAATCGCCGATTCACCCTATGGTGTAGTTCGTCACCGTCTTGCACTAGCCTGCAACGTGGTCGTGCTCTGTGTCATTGGGTGGTATAGTACTGCTTCACGGAACTATTTGGCAAAGCGCCTACTGCTCCTTTCATCGCCTTTTTTATCCTTCTCCTTCTGGGCTTCGCATACTGGAACAAAGGGCGGAATGCGTCCCGTCGGCGAGTTGCCAAGTGTGCTTGGCGATACGCTGGCTTCAACTTCGTTGTTCTTTTCAGCCTTTTTATTCCTTTATTGGGCCTAAGTGTCCATGCTTCCACCAAAACTTTAAATACTTGAAACGTAAGAGTTTTCATTAGATATTGAGACAAAATAAGCAATTGAGGACACTATTTCTATCAAAATAATGCCCTAAATGAGTCCAATTTGTGGACTTATCAATGAGTCGAGGATTTCAACTCATTTAGGGCTTAATATTTAAGGAATTAGTGTCCTCAATACCTATTTTATGCTCTAAACTGATTATAAAATGTTAATTTGGAGGGAAGGCAAAAGAGCAAGGAAAGGGCATTACAAGGCAAAAAGGAGCGAAAAACTAAAAAAGTTGAAGGAAAGCAGAGCTGGTACTCGCCAAAGCCACTCGGCTAGTCACCAAGTGGACCTTCAGCTCGCCTAAAGTTCCAGCAGGCCAGCCCATGGACAAGACTAATTTGGCGAGAAAATTGATGGTTCAGCGGCTCGCAGTATGGATTGGCAATATCGATCTTGATAGCCTAAATAACATATTAGAGATGGTCAAACACTAAGAATAGAAGGCGATGGAAAGGATCCCTCAGCATATCTCCGACCAGGTTAGCGAAGCCCTACTTACATCATTAGGTAACTATGAAGCTGATATTCTTTGAACGGATAAATGTCATTTTAAAAAGAAGAAAAAGAATTCCAATATTGTCTGGTTCTGGGTTTTTTATCGTAAACATTCTAAACATTGTTCTTATACTTTTGAGTAGAGATTTAGGCTTTGCTTGATATTTAGCTTCAATTTGAGCATTTGGAGACTTGTGGATTGTTGCCCAACCTAATGGAAAACATAGTTGGTAACAATTTGTTGTTCTTTATTATGTTTGGCTAAAACCCCCGTTCTTGGGGTTGTGATTATGTAGTTGAATGTTTTAATTAGCTTATGGGTGATAGTATTTACGTGTTTTATTGTTGATTTGAAGTGGGCTCAACTAATAGTTGGTGTTTTCATTGATGAATTGTAGTTGAAAATGCAATTCTAGTTTAGTATTCTAAGTTTGCTTGAGAAAGAAGCATTATTGTAAGACATTTAATTGATGATTGTAGTGATTGTGTTTTTGCATATTTAGCTTAAGAAAGTGGGTCCAAATGCAATCCTACAAAATCTACCTTGAAAAAGTAGATTGATTAAGGTATTGGGTTGTTAAGATGTGTTGTGCTTGTCGAGGTTCGAAAGAACTCGCTAGATTCGTGATAGTTGATTGAGAAATGACTATTGCATCTAAAGCCAATCATATTCACCGAGGTTCAATGAGTTTTAGTAAATAATAATCACCCATTTAGCAAAATTGGCATTCAATTTATCATACACCCAAGAAACCCTTTCTACTTGTTTACTCACGGTTATATGTAGTTGTTAATTGTTCACCCAAATCCCCCAATTTGACATTAATTGTAAATCCCTTGTCATTTACTTTATTTTTTGCAAAAATGTCTACATCTGCAAAAGATTAGAACTCTATTTTACTTCGTAATCGAATTCTTTACCGTATCACTCCCCGTGAGATCGACCCCAACTCTTAGTTGGGTTTACACTTAGAATCGGATGAAGTGTAGTTGAGTGTTATCAGCTATACCAAGGAAAAAAAGTGTAATCCACTCTAAGTTACCTAAAGATCCTGTCACAAATGTTGCTTGAATGGTGAACCCAATTATTGCACAAGGGGCCCTCAACACGCTCAGAGTAGTAGGGGAGCCAACTATTCTACAGGTATGCAAGTTATTAAAACATGGGGTTATAAGCGAATACCCAACTATTTGGGACACAATCAAATTCCACGTGTTTGAGCAATTCAAAAGAGCTTGACCCCTATATTTACCGGCATGGGTTAGACAAGTTTATGTTGCCTATGTAAAGAGATTATATAAGAAAAGGCAGAGTGTAATTTGGAGACCCCTTGATAAATGATAGGTTTACACTGATTTTAGGCCTATTTTGATCGACAATTTGTGTCCTTAATTCCTAATTTGGTCCTATTCTTACAATATTTTGATGATTTGACGCTATAAAGGCTAACGGACAAGGCAAGAATGAATGTAGGAAAGAAGGGACAAAAATACGAAAAGAAGTGTAAACTTCATGTTGGTGATCACCTAACTTGACAAGAGGATCGGCCAATAGGTATGAACTCTCCCAAGCTAGTAGTGCACAATAATTAGATTGATTAAGAAAGGTTGGAAGACTAAAAGAGGAAGGACAACTCGCCGAATGCGAAGGGTGAACAAAGGTGACATTTGTCAAATGTGAAAGTACTTGGAGAAAAATTGAAGTCTTGTAAGGCAATCAGTAGTGGTACTCGGTGATATGCCGAATGTGAACAACAAACTTGAACGAGCTAGCCGATTGAGGTTCAAACACCAAAAGCATAAAGAAAGAGAAAGGCGAGCTAAGGATAAGTTGGCGATTCCCCTAATATGATTGATGAGCACGACTAATGTCTCCCAATGTGTTGTGTATTAAGTTTTTAGCCAAATTTTTGAAACTATAAATAACCTAAATGAGAGAGAAAAAGAGGTTCTGAAGGTCCAAAAAATAGACAAAAAGAGTAAGAAAGTTTTGAATAGTTTAGAGAGAGAAATACTTTCACATTTTGAAGAACACTTTAGGTTTTTGTGATTTTTCAACTTTTGCTCTTGAAATTGACAATTTGAAGTTTAAATTCGAAGTGGGCATTGCTTGTAATTTCTAATTTTAGGTTACCCATGGATTTTTTCATGTAAGGTATAATTTGTTTACACTTTGTGATGGGTGGCTAAAACTTTAAGATCTAGGGGAGCATTTCTGGATTGGGTATTTATTTAATGTAGTGGGTATTTTGTTATGTTCTATTTTATTGTTATTCATACATGGATTCGAGCTAATTAGTATGAGGTTAGTTTATGGGTTAGGCTTTCAAAATTAATTCCTACTTTGTAAGTGGTCAAAACATGTAGTAATTAGAACAAATTGGTGGATGATTCCATCTAGTAGCATCACCCAGCAATAAAAGATTTTGTTGACCACTTACTCTTTTAATTGGTTTTGAAGAGTAGTTTGAGAATTTCCCTGACTGGGGCTTGCGATACAATCGAAACCCGTGAACACAAATGAATTATACTATCCAACAAAAATCGATATTTCAGACTCAACATAATTTATGAAACCATCAATTGAGATCGGCTCATCATATTGTTGAATCAAGCCAATATTTGCAAGTTAAACACATAACTAAATGATAAATGCCACAAAATCATCACCAACACCTCGGGATTCAAACCAGCCGTTGTTTCACTATAAACTCAGCATCTTGGAGCTTACCACACTGATTTCAAGTATGTTTACCAAGAATGTTGACCAAATTCAAACTTTCGCCAAAACTTCAAAGTGAAAACGCTTAACGAAACAAACTAAAAATGAATGCCTCAAAATCCAAACTGACAATCCCACTAGAAAAAATGGAACTATCAGAAATCACATATGTAATTAGATTCTGTGGATGTTAACTTAAGTCAACTCTTTCAATCAAAGTCCTCCTAAAAGGAAAAATTCGCTCAAAAGTCTTCTGGCCACCTTGGGAAGCATGTCACACAATCAAACAACAAAAAAAAGCTATAAGCAAGGTATGAGAAATATTGTCAAGAGTTTACTGGATCCCTTAAAAGTAATTTGTGTTAGGAGGATGTGCGCAAACGAAGTATTTACTCACTTGTTTGATACTTAAATAAAATTGGCTAACTTTTTGTTGCAAAAAAATTATTTAATGATTTGGAATAACTCACAACTTTACTCGTAGAATATTGATCTTTCGTTGGAAGTATATCCTCTTAAACAAGGTAATATCCTACTTGTGCTTATAGACATTCATTAAACGTATGCTCTAATTGTTGCAGGTCACTGAGGCACAAACCTTCAAGGTATTTCGCTAGAAACCAAATTCACATTATATTATATGAAAAATACATAGAATATTATTAATTAATATCATCAATAATAAAGACATGATATAGACATTAATATATCAAAAATTATAATATAAATTCATTATACATATTGTTTGTTTTAGATTAATATACTTAAGATATTTGTCCCTCGAGTTATCATCCTGGAGCTTAAAAGTTACAGTCTATGCTCATGGACACACTCCATTATACATCTCCAGGATTCATGAGCGCTCTTGTTGAGACTTTATCCAACACCATTGATGTTTGCGTAATTAAGACATAACTTCTAATGCAAATGTCTATGATCGTACAATAGTATAGTAACCCAACCAAGTGTTGGGATCGAGTTTCAAGGAAGCGGTTTCTGAAAATTAGTGATTAGGCATGATAGTGCTAAAGTTAACCGTAGCTAAAAACTTTATCGACTGAAGACATGACAAATTAAAGGGTTTGATACGAGTGTTAGTTATCAATACGGGGTGGGGGGGGGGGGGGGGTTTGTAAACAAGTAAAGAGAAAAATCAGCAAAAATGCAAAGAGTATTAATCAAGGAGATGAGATTCTTGGGATGTGATAGGAATATGGGATAAACTAAACTATTGGGAACATGATTTTGATAATAGATCCGTTGAATATTTGTGACTAGGCTAGACTTTAGTGGGGGTAAATTCTTTCTCGAGCAACTTACCCCAAATAAAATGAGTTCCTCTCGGACACCCACTTGCCGCATGAAGAACAACCTCTGCCTTAGCCCACTCACTCTCTTGAGCTGATTGTGTGGGAGAAGGACTAGGGTTCACTCTCTCGAGCTGAACCTCATGTCGACGCACTCCCACCGGCCATCAATTTAGTAGTCTTAGTTTTACGACCTCTCTCTCGAGCAAGCCGAAAACACAAAGGTGAAATCGTATTTGCAACTACAATTTCATTAAGTTCCACCACAACTACTAAACGAAGTCACATTTACACAACAAATAAACCATCAACAAGGAAGACACAACAGATAATCTAATCCATATTCACAAAATCACACCCCATGAATTGGGGTTTTAGCTAGGCATACAAAAGAGGTAAAAATGTAGACCAATCTCAGTTTCCATTAATGGGTATGCAAGTTTAAGTCTTAAAACAAGTCAAAAGTAAAGAATCCACAAGACCCAAGTCCAAAATCTTTGAATTGAAACCCTTTGAATCTTCAAGTCCTTCAAAACCCTCTCCAAGATTAGAGAGAATATTCTAAGTCTGAAATTAAAACTTAATAATAAAAGTTGATAATAATAATTCTCCTGTGATACTAAGCTACAAAACATCAAATAGTATTTATAGTTTTCAAAAATTTGTGCTGCAGCAGATCATTCGGCGTCGTTAGTTAATATCGCCGATCAACTCGGCTATCCGCCCTTTGGTAGGTTTCATCGTCGTCTTGCTCTATCCTTTAACATAGTTTTGTTTGGGATCATTGGGCGACATAGTACAATTTCGCGGAACTGCTCGGCGATACACCGACTACTCTTTTTCACCGCCGATTTGATCCTTTCCTTCAGGGCTCTGCACACTGGAACAAAAAGTGAGGATAAGATCTTTTGGCGACTCGCCGAATGGGTTCGGCAATTCTCAAATCTTCATTTCTTCGTTCTTTTAGCTTCATTTGTTCCTTTTTTGTCAAGTAGTGTCCATGCTTTCCCTCAAACTCTAAATACCTAAAACCCATCAGATATTGAGATAAAATATGCATTTCAGACACTAATTCTATCAAAATATAGCCCTAAATGAGTCCAATTTGTGGACTCATCAACACCCCTAGCTAAAACTTTTGCTTGTCCTCAAGCAAATTCAAGTTCAACCGTTCAAAAAGGTTGTTTTAACTAGTGCTACACAAGACTCAATCATGAATGCACACAACAAGACTAAATCTACTTATGCAAAGATCAAATGTGCACTCAAAGATTCAAGTTGTGACTCACCAATATCAAAGAATCTCATGCTCATAATACATTCTGCAAATGTAACTTCAAGCTTAACCAAAGTGTTCAAATGCCCTCACACAATGAATGATTCGATATTCACACTATGGTTCACAGTTTAAAGCTTCGAAATCAGATGCAACGCTCACACTCACAAAGAAGAACACAATGCATAATTTCACCCATAGGTTTGCCCGTATTTTCCAATCAACATTTGTTTCAGCTCACTTAAGATCAAAAAGGTCTTTTCAGTGCAAATGTATGGTCATTTAGGCTTATTGACTTTCATCCTCATGAAATGTGGTACTTACAACACTTCATTTCCTCTTCATCATTTTCTTTAGTGCTCATAAGTCATCCTATTATTCACTTTCCATGACATGTTTGGAAACCCAATTTCTTTTGTACTTTATTTCACAACCTTCTTTTTCATTCTTTTTCTTTCTATTTCTCTTTTTTTTCTATAGAGGGGTTCCATTTTTCTCAAAACCATGGGTAAGAGGAGACGTTCCTTGTACTTCTTGACTTGCCCTTATCTTTTCACCACACCCTCAACTTAGGCTTTTGGCCTAAGTTGGCTATTCAACTAACCACAACTTCATGAGGATTATGGGTGATGGATAAAGAAAGGTCATTGGTTTCATCAAGTTTCTTCCAAAGAAAGGGAAAGGCTTAATGGGTGTTGAAAAGTGGTTCACACACTCACAAGGTAGGTCACAAAAAAGGTATATATCAAATTAGCTAACACTCTTAGAAGATGTCTAAGATCATCTCAAGAGATAACATTACTTAGTTGACGGGATCAACGGGGCAAATTCTAGGATCTATCATGCATAGTTCACAGCTAAGCTCATCACACTAGGCATTAACACTATAAGTCAAACAAGACTCCTCACTTTCTCTAGTGTACAAAGATCATCACAACAAACTCAATTCGATACTAGGCTAGTAATAACGAGATGCAAAGAGTTCACATACTATCTATGCAACTTCATTTGGCGTCATCGTAACCCCGCATTTATGTTCGTTCGATTGAGAGCACTATTCAAGTCATCGGTATTAATCAGAACCAAGACTCAAATTTTGCAAAAGAACAGCCACATTCAACACACGAGAGGTGGCAAAAATTTTCGGACGGGTCCAAATCATTTTGCATCATTTAAAATAAAAGGAGCCACAAGCTCAAACATCCATAGAAAGCAGTGTAATAACACAACAATAGCTCACAACCCAAAATATATAATCAAAATAAATATGCACAAAGGTGGGCCTCAGCCTACCACAAACAAATATCATTTGTCCTCAAATGAGAATAAAAGTATCCAAAAGTAAAAGTAAAAGTATGTAAGACAGAGAGGGATGTAAAGAAAAGTTCTGTCTATGTAGTCTCTCTATTTGTCGGGGCCTCAGTGCAGACTTGGGAATTAGTGCCCGAAGTCACCTTAGAGGGAATAGCAGTGCCAGATGCACTAGGGGCTGCTGTGGACGTCTCAGTCGGTGATGTCTCGATCACCGATTGTACAATTGTCCCCACAACATCTGATAAATCTCTAAATATGCTCTGCTCCCGGCTCTCCATCATCTCCTCCTCATGTACTGTTATAAGCTCTTCGTTGGTTTCTGCATCCGACTCTTCATATGCTGTGCCACTCCTCTGTACATCTCCAGTGGTAGCCGGAGGAATCACCGAGGTTTCAAGAGAATCCTCATTTTCTGTACCCCACATCAATGAGGTGAAGTCTGTACACTTCAAATTGTCTACATCCTTCCTCAAATCTGCCACTTCGGCTTTTAAAGCCGAAACCTCAGATGTCTTTCCCTGTCTGCTCTCACAAGCAGTAACTCTAGTAGCTAGATCATCAACAGAGGCCCTAAAGGGGGTCAGTACAGCCAAGATAGCACTATCGATCATCCCTGGAATGGATCTCTCCAACCAAGTTGCTCTCACATCAGCAGAATAGGCCAACTGTCCCATCTTCAGGATCATGGACTGAGTAATCTTAGCAGGTTGGAGGAGGAAGAAACACTGGACCTATGAAGAAGAGAGAGGAGCGGATGTACCTGAAGGCTCAGAGGTCGGGGTAGGAGAAGGTACCTCTACTGGTAACGAGTCAACATTAACTTTCGGGGAAATATCTGTCGAAACTGCTCTCCTCCTGTCAACCTCCTCTCGTGTGAACTCGGCCTCAATATACCGAATATTAGTGGAGGAAGACGGGGGGACCTCAATATCCCTCGTATTATCCTAAGGTACTCCAGCGCACTTGAACAACTCCGTGATCAAGACTGGGAATGGCGGCGAAGTCAGTTTCTGCTTGGCCCTCAAGCCCATCTCTTGGGAAATCAACAGCCCCAGAAAGACGCGCCTCGTGGACATGATAGAACCAAGGCAAGCTGCCTTAGAATGGCGCGAAATTGTCACGCCCCAAGCTACCCCCGAGACACGGAAATGGGACTTAGGACCACAAGTGATCCCAAGCTAACCCTGATAGCATAATCTAAGCATACTATAATTAACATGAATAAAAATAACTGATGCGGAAGCTAAAATCATAAATAAACAAGATGGGGAATACCCATATACTATAATTGAGAGAGTTTAATACAAAAGATATTAACTCTTACTAGGCTGAAACTAACTCTGTCTAAAAGTAAGCCTCTAAACTGACTAGAAATGTTGGGACATGCCCCAACTAGATCTAGCAAAACTGAAACTAAAAACTAAAAGCAGTAAGGATATCATGTCTCTCGTCCTCGGAGGATAAGGACTCACCACTACTAATCTGCTAAGCTAAAATTTGGAAAATGATCTAAGTGCATTCTGGATGCTGAGAGTCTGAACCTACACCACAAAAAGATGTAGCGCAAAATATGCGTCAGTACTGAAAGGTACCAAGCATGAGGATGGTGTATTTCTGAAATACATATATAACTTAATAAGAAAAAAGCAATGACATATATATGGATATGATAGAATGCCGAAAAATACTAAACATGACTGATCTGTATGCAATGACCAACTATGACATGTTGAAACTTAATACTAAACATGGTCAATGCAAATGGAGTCTGACCGATTTGTGGGAGCTACTAATCACCGATAGTAAAACCACACGAGCTGAATGTGGAGTCCGATGTATACGCCCCATCGAGAGGACCCAATATACCCTGCCAGAGGTATGAAGGCATGCTGGCATGATCACTAATCTGTTGCCCATGGAAGGGACTTACAACCTACTTGGCTAGTAGTTCTGGGACTATTTGGGTAAGCTAAACCCCAATCCAACTCGGTATTATGCTAGTGCCAATTGATTTAGTAGTAAACTGATCATGACTGATTTTCTGTAATTGTTCTCGATAGCTCAAAACTAGACATGCAAACTGAATGCAACAATTTAAACTGACATTGATGCATAATACTGAGTCATGTATAACTGATTTCTGATAAGGTCTAACCTAACACATGCAATTCAAGAACTAAACAAATACATATCTAGGGTTTAGACGTTCATACGATAATCTAAAGAAGATGGGAAATGCTGATTTGGAACATTAAAACATAGCTAAAACGTGACATGTTGTTTGGGCGTTAGACCATATAGTTAAAAACGTGATTTCTGAATCGAAACATTTTTAAAACAGCCTCTTCATGAAAGTCGGCTGTAACTTTAGAAACTACCAGAGTTCATTCATAATCACTAAAAAACAATCAATATTTGGATCATTCTAACATTTAAAATCCAAAATCAAGAAATGTTCAAGAACCCTAATTTCGTTCATAGCATGGAATCAAGAATCATCTGAATTCTAGGGATCTAACGGGCGAAAGGGACCCATTAATAAAATCCAACATACCTGGTGACAAAATCTCCATGAAAAACTATCAGCTAGGGCTGGACTAGTCATTTTCGGTGACTTTCTAGCATTTTTCGGCCGCGGCTAGGGTTTAGCTAGGGTTTCGGCCGCCCCTCTCTCTACCCTCTTCTTTTCTTTTGTTTTAGTTAATTAAATGAATTAGGTAAGTTCTATTTAGATTTCTAGGATTTTAAATGACTAACTAAAACCCTTTTAATCTAGAAATTAAAAGAAGAGTGGGAAAAGTCAAAAACACCCTTGACTTAAAAGTTGTCCAAATCCTGATGCGGATTGGGAACCTGCCAAATCTGAAAATTCTGCAAATCTTTCCTTCACGAAACTGGAGTATTTCATTATCTCCCCCTTGGAAACATTCGTCCTCTAATGAAGACTAAACTAGCTGAAAATGGAGGGAGAGGGCTGCAATCCCTACCACTAAACACTGAGACTCAATTTCTAACTGAACTGAGTTCCAAGCACATGCAAATACGCTGAAAATGAAAGTACAACTGAAGGAACATGATTCTAAGACTGAGCTGATGCCTGAACTACTGAAAAACTGAAGAGGAACTATTACCTCAAGCTGGAGTAGGATCTGAAGGAAAGATGTGAGGATACTTGGACTTCATGGCTGCTTCTACTTCCCAAGTAGTTCCCTCTACAGACTGACTCCTCCACAAAACCTTGACTGAAGCAACTTCCTTATTTCTCAATCTTCTAACCTGACGATCAAGAATCTCTACTGGTACATCCTCATAAGAAAGGCAATATTTCACCTCTACGTACTCTAATGGAACCACGGATACTGGATCCCCCACACACTTCTTCAAAAGTGAGATGTGAAAGACTGGATGCAGTGTTGTTAAATCTGCTTGCAACTCTAACTCGTAAGCCACTTTCTCAATCCTTTTCATGATCTTGTAAGGGCCTACATATCTAGGACTGAGCTTCCCTTTCTTGCCAAATCTCATCACCCCTTTCATAGGTGACACTTTCAGAAAAACCCAATCATCAACTTGGAACTCTAATTCCCTTCTTCTCACATCTGCATAAGATTTTTGGCGACTTTGGGCTGTCTTAAGTCTATCTTTAATGAGTTGCACTTTCTCCATAGCATAGAGGACTGAATCTGTCCCTATCAATGCTGCTTCACCAACTTCAAACCAGCTAATAAGAGATCTACATCTACGCCCATACAATGCGTCATAAGGGGCCATCTGAATGATCAAATGGTAGCTATTCTTGTAGGCGAACTCTATAAGAGGAAGGTGGTCATCCTAACTACCCTTGAAGTCAATCACACAAACTCTCAACATGTCCTCTAAGGTCTGAATGGTACGCTCTACCTGCCTATCTGTCTGCAGATGAAATGTTGTGCTAAGGTTAACCTGAGTACCAAGACCTTTCTGAAATGACTTCAAAAAATGAGAGGTAAACTAAGGACCTCAATCTGAGATAATAGACAAAGGAACTCCATGCAACCTCACAATCTCATTAATGTAAAGCTTGGCATAATCCTCTACTAAAAATGTAGTCTTAACAGCTAAAAAATGAGAAGACTTGGTAACTCTATCAACAATCACCCAAATGGAATCATGTTGTCTGCGAGTACGAGGTAACCCTGTGATGAAATCCATGTTGATCACTTCCCACTTGCAAGTAGGAATATCAATCTCTTGAGTCATAACTCCCAGTCTCTGATGTTCTACCTTGACTTGCTGGCAATTGGGGCACTTAGCCATAAAATCTGCTATATCTCTTTTCATACCATTCCATAAGTAGACTTCTCGCAGATCGTGGTACATCTTAGTGGCACCTGAATGAATAAAATATCTGGAATTATGGGCTTCTGCAAGGACATGCTGTCTCAACTCACCCACATTAGGAACACATAATCGACCTTGATAGCGAAGCATACCATCTCCCCTTGGGAGAATATCTCCACTGTCTGCTTCTGGACCGCACCCTTTAGCTCTAGCAATATTGGATCACTGTCTTGCTTTTCCTTAACTTCTACTACCAAAGAAGATTCTGCCCCATTCTAAACTGTTACACCACCATCTGAAATGCTCATAAGACGAACTCCTAAGCGAGCAAGTCTGTGAACATCCTTCGCTAATTCTTTCTTCTTTTCTTCAATATGTGCTACACTACCCATAGATAGTCTACTAAGAGAATCTGCTACTATATTTGCCTTACCAGGATGGTAATGCACCCTCATATCATAATCCTTGAGGAACTCTAGCCAACTTCTCTGGCGAAGATTCAACTCTTTCTAGGTGAACACATACTAAAGGCTCTTATGGTGTGTGAACACATCTACATGAACACCATATAAATAATGTCTCCAAATCTTAAGTGCAAACACCGCTGCTACTAGCTCAAGGTCATGAGTTGGGTAATTCTTCTCATGCACCTTAAACTGCCTGGAAGCATAAGCTATAGCCTTATCTCGTTGCATCAACACACAACCTAGGCCGACTCTGGACGCATCACAATAAATCACATAACCATCTGAACCATCTGGTAGAGTCAAGACAAGAGCTGTAGTCAACCTAGTTTTCAATTTTGTAAAGCTTTTCTCGCAATCATCTTACCACTAAAACTTGACCATCTTCTAAGTCAACTTAGTCTATGGTGAGGTTATGGTTGAGAATTCTTCCACAAACCTTCTGTAATAACCTGCTAAACCCAAGAAACTCCTAATATATGTAGCTGAGGTTGGTCTAGGCCATTGTTTCACTGCTTCTATCTTCTGGGAATCTACTCGAATCCCTTCACTAGACACATTATGCCCATGGAAAGTAATTGCTTGTAACCAAAACTCACACTTGTTAAATTTCGCAAATAACTGGTGATCTTTGAGAGTTTGCAGAACCACTCTCAAGTGACTTGCATGTTCTTCCTCACTCCTAGAGTAAATGAGGATATCATCAGTAAAGACGATGACGAACAAGTACAAATACTGCTTGAACACTATGTTCATCAAATCCATGAAAGTTGCAGAAGAATTAGTTAGTCCAAATGAGATGACTATCAATTCATAATGACCATACCGACTTCTGAAAACTGTCTTCAGAATGTCACTATCTCTGGCTTTAAGCTGATGATAACCCGATCTGAGGTCTATCTTTGAGAAATGGCTAGAACCATAAAGGTTGTCAAACAAGTCATCAATCCTGGGAATGGGATACTTATTCTTGATTCTGAACTCGTTCAACTGTCTGTAGTCAATGCACATTCGGGGAGAACCATCTTTCTTTATTAAGAACAACACTGGTGCACCTCATGGCGAAATACTAGGTCTGATGAAGCCCTTTTCTACAAGGTCTTTCAACTTTCTCTTTCAATTCCTTAAGTTCAGCTAGATCCATTCTGTAAGGAAGGATAGAAATAGGCTGGGTATGTAGAAGTAGATCAATTCCAAAGTTGATTTCCCTATCGGGAGGAACTCCGGGAAGATCTTCTGGAAACTCATTAACCACTGAAACTGACTCAAGAGCTGGGTTTCAAAACTAGAGTCCTTCACCCGAACTAGATGATAGAGATAACTGTTAGAGATCATCTTTCTGGCCTTAAGTTAAGAAATGAATTGACCCCTAGACGCTAAGCTACTACCATTCCATTCTAGGATTAGTTCGTCTGGAAACTTAAAGCAAACAATCCTAGTTCTATAGTCGACTGAGGCATAATAGAAATGTAACCAATCCATGCCTAGAATGACATCGAAGTCTACCATTTCTAACTCTACAAGATCTGCTGAGGTGATTTTCTAAGGGACTGTGACAGGGCAATTTCTGTATACCCTTCTAGCTATAACTGGTTCACCAACTGGAGTAGAGACTAAGAAAGGTTCTGAGAGAGTTTCTGGACTAAAACTAAACTTGACTGCTATGAAGTGAGTTACAAAAGACAAAGTAGCCCCTGGATCTAACAATGCATAAACGTCAAGATCAAAGACTCATAACGTACCAGTGACCACATCAGGAGAACCTTCCTGATCCTGTCGAGCCTAAAGAGCATAGAGCATGTTTTGGCGCTGTCCGCCACCTCTACCGGAAGAGTTACCCTACTGAGTCGAGCGACCTGTTGGTGCAGCTGTAGAAGTAGACTGAGCTCTACCATTTCCTCTCTGATCCTATCTAGAAAGACAATCCTTCAACCTGTGACCCGATTGACCACACCCAAAACATCTTTCTTTCCCAGCAAGACACTCGCCCGGATGCTTCTTACCACACTTAGGGAAAGTAGGGTATGATTTGGTACCTGAAACACCATCCTGAGACTTAGAGCCTAACACCCTACCCTTCTAATCATTATGGAACCTGGGTGATGGAACACTAGCTGATGAAGGGGCGGAAAATTTCTGCTGCGAGTGATTACCACCACCCGATTTCTGTTGATAGTAGTCATAGTTACCTATTCTAGCCTTCTTGTTCTCCTTGGCCCGTTCCCTAAGCTTATCACCATCAACTTGTTGAGCATGAGTCATGAGCCTAGAGATGTTCATATTTCCCAACAATATAGCATTTCTGCACTCTGTCTTAACCAAGTCTGACACTCCATACAAGAACTTGTTCATCTGTGCCCTAGAATCAGCAACCATGTGAGGAGCATACCTGGAGAGTTGGTTGAACTTGAGCCTATAATCTTGAACAATCATGTTACCCTGTCTCAAATTCATAAACTCTTAGGCCCTTGCCTCTCTCAACTTAATAGGGAAGAACCTGTCCAGAAAGGTCTCACTAAAGCAATCTCAAGTAATAGGAGTTGCATTCGTACCCCTACTATCCTTCCACTGAGTATACCAGATACGAGCTACATCCTTAAGTTGGTAAGAAGCTAGCCCAACCCGATCATTCCTAGTTACCTGGATCAATTCAAAGATCTTCTTGACCTCGTCAATGAAATTTTTGGGGATCTTCTCCAACTTGCAACCCTAAAAATTCTGAAGGGTTCATTCTAACAAAGTCTCTCACCCTAGCTGTGGATGAACCAACATTAGCATTAACAGGAGCTTGAACTCGCTGGTTGTTTTGATTCGCCATGCTCTGAGCCAACATCTGGATGACATTCTTGAACTCTGCATTTAAAACTCCCTGATCTGGGACAGGAGGAGATGCGTTCACGTTCCTGTCATTAGCTCTCCTAGCGTTAACTCTACGAGGAGGCCTGAGCACTGAAACGTAGAACATTGAGTTAGAATGGAATTAGATCATACCTTACACACGATAAGAGTAACAAGAAAGTGAAGATTTTCCTAAAACACTTTGTAGCCTCCTGCTCATTAGATGTGGTGCACTTCACACCCATGAAAAAGACTCTACTTAGTGCGTCTTTTCAAACATCTTAGGACTCTTAAACCTAATGCTCTGATACCATGTTTGTTACACCCCGAGCTACCCCCGAGATGTGGACATGGGACCTAGGACTACAAGTGATCCCAAGCTAACCCTGCTGGCATAATCTGAGCATACTGTAATTAACATGAATAAAAATAACTGATGCGGAAGCTAAAATCATAAATAAAGAAAAGATGGGGAATACACATATACTATAATTGAGAGAGTTTAATACAAAAGATATTAACTCATACTAGGCTGAAACTAACTATGTCTGAAAGTAAGCCTCTAAACTGACTAGAAATGTTGGGACATGCCCCAACTAGCTCTAGCAAAACTGAAACTAAAAACTGAAAGCAGTAAGGATATCATGTCTATGGTCCTCGGAGGATCAGGACTCACCACTACTAATCTGCTGAGCTTAAAATTGGAAAACGATCTATGCGCAATCTGGATGCTGAGAGTTTGAACCTACATCACAAGAAGCTGTAGCGCAAAATATGCGTTAGTACTGAAAGGTACCGAGCATGATGATGGAGTATCGCTGAAATACATATATAACTGACCAAGCAAAAATCAATGACATATATATGGATATGATAGAATGCCGAAAATTACTAAACATGACTTATTTGTATGCAATGACCAACTATGACATGCTGAAACTGAATTCTAAACATGGACAATGCTAAAGGAGTCAGACTGATTTATGGGAGCTACTAATCATCGATAATGAAACCACACTAGCTGAATGTGGAGTCCGATGTATACGCCCCATCGAGAGGACCCACTATACCCTGCGAGAGGTATAAAGGCATGCTGGCATGATCACTAATCTGTTTCCCATGGAAGGGACCTACAACCTACTTGGCTAGTAGTTCTAGGACTATTTGGGTACGCTAAACCCCAGTCCAACCCAGTATTATTCTAGTCCCAATTAATTTAGTAGTAAATTGATTATGACTGATTTTCTGTAATTGTTCTGGATAGCTCAAAACTTGACATGCAAATTGAATGCAATAATTTAAACTGACATTGATGCATAATACTGAGGCATGTATAACTGATTTCTGATAAAGTTTGACCTAACATATGTAATTCAAGAACTAAAGAAATACATAGCTAGGGTTCTGACATTCATACGATAATCTGAAGAAGATGGGACATGCTGATTTGAAACATTAAAACATAGCTAAAACGTGACATGCTGTTTGGACGTTTTTAAAACAATGTCTTAATGAAAATCTGCTGTAACTTTAGAAACTACCAGGGTTCATTCATAATCACTGAAAAATGATCAATATTTGGATCATTCTAACATTTAAAACCCAAAATCAAGAAACATTCAAGAACCCTAATTTCGTTCATAGCATGGAATCAAGAATCGTCTGAATTCTAGGGATCTAACGCGCGAAAGGGACCCATTAATGAAATCCAACATACCTGGTAATGAAATCTCCATAAAAAATTATCAACTAGGGATAAACTTGACTTTTCCGATGACTTTCTAGCATTTTTCGGTGGTGGTTAGGGTTTAGGTAGGGTTTCGACCGCCCCTCTCTCTACTCTCTTCTTTTCTTTTGTTTTAGTTAATTAAATGACTTAGGTAAGTTCTAGTTAGGTTTATAGGATTTTAAATGACTAACTAAAACCCTTTTAATGTAGGAATTAAAAGAAGAGTGGGAAAAGACAAAAACACCCTTGACTTAAAAGCTGTCCAAATCCTAATGCAGATTGGGCACCTACCAAATCTGAAAATTCTGCAAATTTTTCCTTCATGAATCTGGGGTGTTACAAAAATGGACTCATTCTGGGAAGGAATGATGGTGTTGCTGATGAAACCAAACCAGAACCTGGCAGCGATGTACAAGTCCCTCTTCTCAATAGGTGCCCCTGCATCCATCCACTTCGGGGTGGTGTTAGAAATTAACCAACCAACCCTTCAGGTTATCTAGGGACTGAAAAATAGGAAACCCTTCGTAGGGAAGTGCAAAGTGGAGCGGTCTACCCAATACTGTTTGAATATATTCTATGTGGTACTCAACTTCCTTGCCTCTGACCATGACCAACTTTACCTGTAATATCCCGTAACTTAAAGTACAGTTGCAACTCGTAAACAGCAATGCATAGATGTGATATAGGGAGAGGTATATCGTTGAAAATGGTTAAGCATACCATGTAACCCTTATATTTAGTCATTTGAAGGGATAAACAAAAGTTTTAGGCCAAAGCGATCATTAAAGAAAATATTAAAGTTTAAAAGTTTATTGTGGAGGAATACTACAAATGATCTCATTTCTCATCTGACTTTGAACGAGCATATCTCCTAATATATAACAAGTTAGAGGGGTAATGCAATATCCCGTAACTTAAAGTACATTTGCGACTCGTAAACACCAATGCATAGATGTGATATCTGCAGAGGAATATCATTGAAAATAGTTAAACATACCATGTAACCCTTATATTTAGTCATTAGAAAGGTTAAACAAAAGTTTTAGGCCTAAGAGATCATTAAAGAAAAGATTAAAGTTTAAAGGTTCATTGTGGAGGAATACTATAAATGATCTCATTTCTCATCTTACTTTGAACGAGCATATATCCTAATATATAACAATTTAGAGGGCCTACAACCTATCCAACTGAAGGTATTTGAGTCTAGTTTCTAGGAAAACAAACCGCTCGTTAAACGATATCAGAGTAAAAGGTTATGTTCATTCTACGACAGATGCGCGCATTGCCCAATAACTGCGAGACATGTGACACTTTATAGAAATTTGGCGAAACATGTTTTTATATTAGAAGTTTGGGATATACTTTTTCATATACGCAAGAATGTGTAAGGACTGGTTTCAAGTAATTTCTTCAAGTTTTTCTCATCTTCAATCCACCAAAGCTTAAGGTAAGTTGGTTTCTTCAAGAATCAAGTGTCTTCCTATCCATAGACCTATAGATATACTTAGCTAAATTTTTTCTTGAAGGAAAAAATATTGTTCTTGGAGAATAAAGAAGGGCAGGGGCTGCTTTTCTTTGATATATAGGTATGAATCCTCTTCTATCTTCATAAATAGTATTCCAATGATTCTTTAGGTGTAATTTGTGGGTAGGACTCATGGGACGGTGATAGGAAGTCATGAGTCCATGTTTTACCCGTTGTATTTGATGTTTTTTGTGAGGAGGGAGTTTGTAGAAGGTTGTGTTGGCTGTTGTGTTGACCAAATGAGGGGTCAATGGTGTTGTATTGGGGAATTGAGCTGGTTACATTAAAACATAAGGTGAGGTATAGAGAATGCAACTATTATAGTTCTTGAAAGTTTGTCGCTCACCAAGTGTTTGATGAAAATCCTAAGTCGCTAAGAATATGTTGTAGCTGTTTATATGAGCTCCTATTATTTAATTTAAGGAATTGTTTCTCTACCAACTTAAACTATGAGCTTATAAAGGAATTTGACATCGTTAACAAGGAATCGGTGGGATGGTGATCGGAGGCCAGGAGTTTTACTTTTATGTTAAGTGTGGATGATTCAGTGTACTGGTTCTTTGTGGTTAAAGGATGAGGAGTAATACTGAACATGTAAATAAGTCATAAGCCTACTTGTAAACTAGAGAAAGAGAAGGGTGTAGTGATACACCACTCATCTATGGTAGTTGTTGAAATTGTCGCTCGCTAACCATTATTGTGTTTTTGGCATTGTTGTGACTCTTGATTAGTTTCTTATACTATCCTTTTATGATTTTATGTTATAGATAAAGTTGTCAGCAAAGGAGTTTGATGACGTAAGATAGTAAGTCCCGAACTAAGGTATGTAAAGCTAAAACCTCCTTTCCCCTTAAGGGACGACCTAAACTCGCATGTTCTTCCGATAAACGTCACTATAGATACTATGATACTTGAAAGAAAGTTATAAACCCCCTCATGTTGAGTCCAAAACCTATAGAGTTAGAGTACTCTTCAAGGAAGCAATATGTTTCACACAACTACATTTGTCTACAGTTGGAACTCTTAGAAGTTAGTGGTGTACATGTTGCATAAATTTAAAAAAAGCAGCCAGCCACAGACTATTTGTAAGTACATAGATCACAAGATATATGATTCTCAATATAATGAATGTAATCACGAAATGTATCACGAGCTATGTGATTAATGAATTAATTATTATAAATAATTGCAAGCAGTTGAGATTCTAGACTGCTTTGCAGCGTAGGGTGGGCATATTTAGGGCTACTACGTGCGACGCTATTCTATGCACAAAATTTAGATATAGTAAGATGGAATTTCCCATCGTGGATTCATATGACTGATACAGGCATACGGGCAGACCATACAAGAGCCCTGTAGGGCGTACCTTGATAGACCTCGTTACCAAACTATCAGATTTCACGCGTGGTGGTGACTGTGGGCTACAGATGACATACAGGGTTCACTAATCACCATCAGTAGTCCATCATGTGATTCCCTGACAGTTAGTTGTACAAAGAGCAAAGAAGCGATATAATGAAGTAAAGATATGACTTAGGCAAATTATAGGGATTATATATATATAAATGACTAAGCCATGAAACATTTGATGAGGACCGTTGAGGTTGGTCACAATTCCAATTACGGATTATGTCTCCTGCATACACATGCTCAGATTTGCCTATCATGATATTTTATGTCTACTTGTTATTCAGTTTGCTTTACATACCAGTACATGTTTTTATGTACTGATGTCCCGATTATTTTGGCATTTCATTTGTATCACTACGGGCTCAGGTACTTATGACAACAAGCATTTTCAGTAGACTAGAGGCTTCCAGTTTAGCAGTTGGTAAGCTCCACCTCTACCTGGAGTGATCAGATATTTAAAGACTATATTTTGCTACGTATGTACATATATCAGAATAGGTATGTCGCGGCCCTGTCCCGACTAGTTATCAGATTCTCAAAGGCATACTCTTTAGAGGCTGCGTAGACTTAATCTTGTTTCCGTTGTAATGTAGCCCAATGGGCTCTTTTGTTATCTATGTTTTAGTATGTGTCTTTATATAGGTTCCGCTGCTTATAAACCTCCGTCTTTGGCATAATATTAGTAAGATATTTAGCAGGTGCTTGTGTAAGTCCTTAATGTCTGCCCCTTTCTAGTTAGGGGTGTGACATTACCGGTGTAAACTCGCTTGCCTTCTTCTTGCTCTTGGGCACCAACGCCCCATAAGCTGTGTAAAATTCCCTAACCCAAGAAGGAATGTAAGGGCTACGGGGCCTTGTGAACTGCTCAAACTCATGGTATCGGAGGGTGTCAATCACATCGGGATGCTTGCCTTCTAGTCCCTCCATAGATAATAGCTTCTCCTCTAGGATGGTCCGTACCCCCTCACCTTTCAGTCTAGTCAGTAGTCTAGGAGGAGGGACGATAGGGATTACAGGGGCCACTGGAGCTGCTGCACTGGCCCAGAGTTTGTTTCCGGAGGAGTGGCAACTGAGGGAATATTGGTGGATGCGGACTGAGATGTGGCTCGGAGTTCATCCCTTTGGTTTATCAGAGGATGCTCATCTTCTGGTTTTGAAAAATTAGCCTGGTTCCAATAGCTATTCCGTTTCTAGCTATATGCTTGTTCCTTTTGCCTTTATCTCTCAGTGAGAGTTCTTCTCCTCTCCTCTTTGTTGGATTTGACCCCCCCTCGTTTATATTTATACCCTGTGCTTTTGTTTTGGGTGGCATGGTTAGATTTGTAGATACCATATCTGCAAAAGATCGGGAGAAATTAGGAAAGAATCAAAAAGAAACACATAAAATCTATTACAGACAGGCTCGTCGATCCAGTCAGCGAGTCGCCGAACCTTTTTGGCGAGCCAGATCGGATTCACCGAAGGGATTGGCTTAAAAATTATGGCAAGTCGGTGATGTGAAGGTCCTTTTGGCGAATCACCGACAACATTCGGCAAGCAAGGATTTGTCCGCTGAAAGTTACAGTGCAACAAGAGTTTCAAGGGTGCAGACAAAGGGTGATTAATCAGACTTTCGGCGGATCGCCGAGTGCTTTCCGCGACTTCATGCTTTCTCGCCGAAGGGCACAAAATCCAGCAATATAGATACCATGAGATTAAAGGCAATATGGGGTCATTAGGAAAACTGCCGAGTGGTTCGGCGAGCTCGACACAGCTCGCCAAACAGCCCAATGTGCGTATTTCTAACTTACCTTCTCGAATTCAACCCCGCAACCCCCGATAACAAAATCAAAGCATGCACTAATGAAATTCAAACAAGACCCATACTACCCATCACCCCGGGATACTCAGAGTTTTCCTATTTTTGCCAAATTTAGCCATTTGACAATATTTTCTCTTAAGTGTGTTGTCACCCGCTCTATCATTGAGCAATTTTCATCATTTAGCACAAACATGGGTTACTCAGACTTCACCCAATCAATCTAAATGACACACAAGCACAACTCAATGAAAATTCATTCATTTAAAACCACAACAAATACAGGCATTTGACGATCAAAATAATAAGGGCAAGATTTGAAAATTGAAATAGGCATTTACGCATTCTAATTTTATCAGAGAGGCCCAACTTGCAACAATACGTTACAGTTAATGCAAATGAGTACAAAATTTTTGAATATGAACTTGGGATTCAGAAACCAACTTTAAATGTCGATTCAAACGCGATTGGAAAGCTAGGCGGCAAAGAAATATTAGTTTCGAGAACCAATCAACAACTAAAATACTAATGGAATATAAAAATATTGAAAATACTACCTTGGTGTGAGTTTGTGAAGTTTAAAAGCGAGGAAAAGTGAAGAAGTTCAAATTATGAGACCTTTGGCCATTATAAATCTTCCAGTTCGCGTCCTTTCGACGACGTTAGTCGCACTCGTCGATTTACTAGGTGACACGCCGAGTGGTCACTTGGCCCGCCATTTTTGATAGGATCAACAGTTTCTTGGGGGTCAAGACGGCGGTCTGAATCGAGGTCGTTGAATTGCTTGTCGAGTTCGCCAAGTTTTATAGCCTCTGAATTAAATTTGTGTTGAACCAAACGGCGGGTCTAGTCGGGCATGCCGACCTCTTCGGCGATATGCCGGCTGGGCCTTTTTCTCGCCAATCTGCATTTTCTGAACAGTTCCCGCATTTAAACCTACACCACTAACACACCATTATTTATAAAAGCAAACTAAATCATTTTAAACCTTGGGTTGCCTCCCAAGAAGCGCCTTAGTTAACGTCGTGGCACGACGCGAATCCCTACTCACTCTCCATTGGTGGGGTTGGTCCTAGTGTTACTAGTTAACCCCAATAGTTCATTTGAGTGAAGACAAGACACTGCATAACTCATGAGTGTCCTGATCAGCTGGATCGATCTATAATAGGAGCCAATCATTTGATTCAACACTTCAATATTCTCCTCCATCTCTTCCAACGTTCGATCTTGTTCAGTGATCTTTTGGAGAATGAGTTGGAGTGTGTCCTCGACACGATTGTTCACCCTATCTCTAAACTGTTTCCGCTCATGAGGGGGTATTTACCTCCCTTGGTTCTTGCACTGGTTTTCCACCTATGATATTTTGGTGTCTAATTAGTTCAGCTGAGTTACTAGTGCGGTTAACTTGAAGTCCCTCTCGACTTATTGAATCGTATAAGCCGAATTGCTACCATTTCCCTTAGCCATTCTCAGGGTATCTGCCTATATCAACAATTTCAAAGAAAAACAAAACTAAAAAATTAAGTTAGTAGACTAGGATTACCAAAAGAACAGTTCAACTTAATCAAAACAATTTACGTCACACCACTCCTCGGCAGCGGTGCCATTTTGATGTTTGCATAATCAAGACACAACTTCCAATGCAAGTGTCTATGATCAGACAATAGTATAGTAACCCAACCAAGGGTTAGGGTCGAGTCCTAAGGGAGCGATTTTTGAAAATTAGTGATTAGGCATGAAAGTGCTAAAGCTAACCGTATCCAAAGACTTTATTGACTGAAGACATGATAAAGGGTTTGACACGAGTGTCATTTATCAATGGGGGGGAGGGGGGGGGGCGTTGTAAACAAGTAAAGAGAAAAATCAGCAAAAATGCAAAGAGTATTAATCAAGGAGATGAGATTCTTGGGATGTGATAGGAATACGGGATAAACTAAACTATTGGGTACATTCTTTTGATAATAAATCCATTGAATATTTGTGACTAGGCTAGACTATAGTGGGGTTAAATTCTCTCTCGAACAACTTACCCCAAATAAAATGGTTCCTCTCGGACACCCACTTGCCACATGAAGAACAACCTCCGCCTTAGCCCACTCACTCTCTCCAGCTGATTGCGTGGGAGAAGGACTAGGGTTCTCTCTCTAGCTGAACCTCATGTCGACCCACTCCCATCGACCATTAATATAGCAGTCTTGGTTTTACGACCTCTCTCAAGCAAGTCGAAAACACAAAGGTGAAATCGTGTTTGCAACTACAATTTCATTATGTTCTACCACAACTACTAAACGAAATCACATTTACACAACAAATAAACCATCAACAAGCAAGACCCAATAGATAATCTAACCCATATTCACAAAATCACACCCCAAGAATTGGGGATTTAGCTAGACATTCAAAATAGGTAAAAATGTTTACCAATCTCAGTTTCCATCAATGGGTATGCAAGATTAAGTCTTAAAACAAGTCAAAAGTAAAGAATCCACAAGCCCAAGTTGAAAATCTTGGAGTTGAAACCCTTTGAATCTTCTAGTCCTTCAAAACCCTCTCCAAGCTTATAGAGAATATTCTAAGTCTGATATTAAAAATTATTAAGAAAACTTGATAATAATAATTCTCCTATAATACTAAGCTACAAACCATCAACCAGTATTTATAGTTTTCAAAAATCAGTGCTGCAATGGATCATTAGGCGTTGTTAGTCGAGATCGCCGATCAACTCAGGGATCCGTCCTTTGGTAGGTTTCATTTCCATCTTGCTCTATCCTTCAGCATCGTCGTGTTTTGGATTATTGGGCGACATAGTACAGGTTCACGAAACTGCTCGGCGATACGCCGACTGCTCCTTTTCACCGCCGATTTGATCCCTTCCTTCAGGGCTCATCACACTGGAACAAAAGGGGAGGATAAAATCTTTTGGCGACTCACTGAATGGGTTCGGCGAGTCTCAGATCTTCATTTCTTTCTTCTTTTAACTGCCTTTGTTCCTTTTTTGCCAAGTAGTATCCTTGCTTTCCCTCAAATTCCAAATACCTGAAACGTAAGGGTTTTCATCAAATATTGCATTTGAGGACACTAATTCTATCAAAATATAGCCCTAAATGAGTCTAATTATTGGACTAATCAACCATACTGGGGGAGTGTCAAAATTTACTACTATATTTGTCATACTTTATGTTCATGACAAATACATGTGTTGTACTCATCTATCCATAAGATCTGATAGATTTATCCATCCTATTACACCATCATATACCACCAAATCTAGAAAGCATAAATAATATGTGAACCTTGTGAAATTCCTTATAAATCCATTTACTTTACTTTTCTCTCTCATTATAAAATGCGACAAGACACTTGAAAAGATTATCAACCTAGTCTTCTCTGTGATACACACTCTTTTTTCCTCCCTTCGTTCTACGAGTCACGTAAGGAAACAAATCTCAAAGCGGTAAATAACAATTCATATTATCTAGGTTCAAAACAAAAAAAATATTACTTGTGGACTATATCATTACACCTTGGTATACACTTAAAAAGTATATACATTTTTCGTCATTATCGAAAGGTGGAAAAATGAGGGTGGATCACAGAGAATGAATATCAGGTTCTAGGTTGATAATCTTTCGAAGTGTGTTGGCACATTTTCTGATGAGAGAGAAAATTAATGTAAAGAGATTTATAAAAATGACACAAGTTTTACATAATATTTATGGTTGCTATATTTTGTGTTATATGAAGGTATTATTGAATGGATAAATCTATCAGATCTTCTGGGCAAAAGCGGATAACACATGTATTTGTCAAGAACATACGGTATAATAAACATAGTAGTAAATTATGATATTCCCCCAACATGGTGGATGTATAATGGAGTGTGTCCATGGGCATAGAGTGTGACATTTAGCTCGATGATGATTGCTTGAGGGACAAATATGTTAAGTCTATTAAGCTAAACCAAATAATATGTATAATTAATTTGTATTGTAATTTTAATATATTTAATATCTATCTCATGCCTTTATTATTGATGATATTTTTGAATAATATTCTATATTTTTTTCATATAATATAATGTGAAGTGGGTTGCTATCAAAAGACATTGAAGGTTTGTGATTTACTAACTCGCAACAATTGGAGCATATGTTTAATTAAGGACTTTTGAAGGTCAAGGATCACATGGTTTATATATTAATTTTATTAATTAAGTATTTATTATTTTACAGTATCGAATCCTTTGAAATGTTCATGATTTTCATATAGTTAGAATCATCAGAAATCACAAGAATCATTTGATGGAATGATATATTTACTCATAAATAACTTATTTACATGTACGATAAAGTCAGTTAGGACATTTGATAGACGTGCATGTTTATCTATCTATCTATCTATTTATTTATAATTTTTAAACTACCTTAAAAGCAAGAACTCCCAACTTGAATGTTGAATTACTATAATACCCCCAATTAATTAAAAATACTCAATTTATTTTATTTATTAATATAAGTAATTTAATCATATTGAAAGTAGATAGCTTTTCAAATTAAAGGATTGTGACTTTTTCAATGAGTTATGACTTTTCCAAGGGGTTGTGACTTTTTCAATCAGTTGTGACTTTTTCGAAGGATTGTGACTTTTCTAAAGGGTAGTGCCTTTTTTGTTGAGTTGTGCCTTTTTCAAAGGGTTGTGACTTTTCTGATAAGCAATGACTTTTTTCAAAAGGTTGTCACTTTTCGGATAAGGCACAATTAATACCTATTCATACTATTATTTGGTAGCTATAAAAAGAGGGGTTTCCTCACACTTTTAAATTATAATTTCTTTAAGTTCTCTACTCTTCTTCTTCTTAAAAATACTCATGTGCTATTTGAAATAATTGATTAAGTTCGAAATTCAACGAAATTCGAGGTACCTCATAAGAAAGAGTTGGTGAAAAAATTATAACAAATCATTCATCAATTCACACTCGTATTTTTTCTTACCATTTTCATGAGTTTACAGTGAAGAAATGTTGTGGGAGAAACAATAATATTAAAAATATATGAAAAAGGCATATAATTTTGGTAAGATATTTCTTCTTTGTTTTTATTTTTTTTATTTTTTCCCCTCAAACGAAGGAGTTTCTTCCTATTTTTTCTAAAACAATGGGTATCAGCATAGTCCATTGAATTATTAGTTCTGTTGTTAAATTTACTATTCCAAAAATATATTTTCTTTTTTTCTTATTATATGATAACATAGCCATGATATTAATTATTTTTAATAGATATGTACGTAAAAATGAATGGAAAAAGTAGAGTGTTTGTGGCAAGAGATTTAAATCAAATGGTACACTAGAGTGAATATAGCATGACTATATATTTTCGTCTTCCTTCTTCATTGGCTATGTATTGTTCCATATATTTTTTCTTTATGTCACAAGACACTCCTTACTAGCCATACAAAAATAGATAAGAAAATAGTGATTGATCATAAAAAGATCTTTAATCAAATGAATCATTCGATAAATAATACTTTACATTTTATTCATCTATTAATAATTTTAATAATTGAAAAAACTAAATAGTTTATATCATGAAACAACTTATATAAGGTACTAGATACTTCCATTAGACAACAACTATATGATATATATGCGGCATAAAAAAGAAGAAAACTACAATTCCACAAAGATTAGGTAGAAACCAAATAAAATTATATATTTTTTACCATAGGTGATGTTATTCATATATTAAAAATAAATTATTCTACTGAAGTAAATATAAGTATCATTCATGATAACAACCAAATACACTTTTTTGGTAAAATTACCTCTCTATGATAGCCTTACTCAAATATTAATAGAGTAATAATTTTTTGTAAAAGATATGTTACACATAAAGATAAATTATTGAAATAATTATGGTATTCCTTAATAGTGTCATGCACATACTAAATTTGAAGTATGAATATTTAAGACAAAATTTGTACTTAAATGGTGTACATCATTTTTGTTCATAACTTCAAGAGAAAAGGCTATTGGTGAAATTTTTTGAATAGATATTTCTTTTTTCAATTTTGTTGGTCAGATTTGTTTACAAAAATGAGTGAAGTAAGAAATAATATTAAAGAAATGTCACTTTCTCTCATATTTAAATTTGAATGTATTTTGAAATGTTTTAATGATATCTTGTCATTTTGATTTCACAATACAAGTAACTCTATGACAATATGCATTAATAATTGAAAAACACTTGTCCTATGTTCGTTAAATTATAATTATTTACTAAAAAGCTTTCATTTAGTAATATTAATTCTATTTTACAACATCATATACTATACACACGTGCGACGCACGTGCCGTTAAACTAGTACTACCTTAAAAGCATGAACTCCAAAAAACAAATGTTAAATTACATAAATAACCTTAACTTAAAAAACCCCTAATTAAAAATCCCTCACGCTGCAATTCTCTTCGGGCGCTACACACTCCCTGGGAAACGTTGCCACTTTCAACTCTCCAAAATTTACAGGCGCCAACTTGATGCTACAGCTGCGCCAATGTCCACAAAATTCTTAACAGATCCAACTTTTCCTAACGGTTGCAACTTTGCCCAACAAATGCAACTTCTGCATTTTTTCTACTTATATCAACCAATGCCTCCCATTTTACATATAACTTCTGCAGAAAATGAAAAGGTATGCCTTGTATCCTTGTCTTCTATTGGCGTACTTTCTTCCATTCCCACACCTTGCATCTGCATTGTGTTATTCTATTTACTTTTTGCGCTGACCAACATTGTTCCTCCTGTATAACACAATCCAATATTGGAATTCGCTTTGACGATACTTCACGCCACCATTAACATTTGTAAGTTCAATCATCTTTTCTTTGTGCTTATATGCGTAGTGACAAATTGCATCTTTTCCCACGCCTATGTTACATCCGCTTAACATACACAACCCCTCAAAGCTCTAATATTCTAAATATTAATAGTTAAAATGATGGGAGTGTTGCACGGCACAGTCCACCCCACTTATATATCTTTCCACTCTCCATACACTTTCTGTAATCCTAAGCTTTGGACTAATTGCCACACATTGTTCTTGTGCTTATAAAATTCATTGCATAAGAAATAAATGCCCTTGAAGATGAAGCACCAGACATAGTTGAAGACGAAGTACAATCTGTGAGACTGTGAAGGAAGAGGGGCAAGAAAACAAATGAAGAACATCTCCAAATTCAAACTAAGAAAATAAAAGTCGAGGGAAAATAGATGAATTCCGTGATAGTGTTACTATGCATTGAATTTTGTCTCAGAGTAAACAAATGCATGTATCTTCTTAGTTTCATCTCATTCTTAGCGAACAAATGCATATTATTACCCGATTCAATGTAAATTATGAAAATTAGAGCGCCTTTCTTATTGAAACTTCTATTACACCAATTTTTAATACTATAAGATTTATTTTGACATCAATAGTCCAACAATCATTTCATCTGAAATATTACAACTATAAAAATTTGATGCCACAAAGGCAAAGAATTGTAAAGCCTCACTGTACCACCCCGAAATTTATGTGTACAAGTCCTACACATATGGAACTTGAGTTAGCTTGGTGGTATAAGTAATGAACTTGATTTCCTAGATGAATGGTGACAATAAAGAAGCTATAAGGGTAACTCCCGTACATTGCAATATTGCACGATCGAGTGAACGTCAAATTTTAGAAGTATATAAATTCTAGATCGAAGGGCTATATGTAAGTCTAAAAGTTAAGGTGACCAAGTGTATATAAGGTTTGAGTTAAACTAAGGAGATTACGCTTGAAAAAAGAATAAAAGAATTGAGGTGCTTGTTGGACTTTATAAAGCTAGCAGGTGTCACCTCCTTGCTTAGATCAAATGGGCTAGGTAGATGGGGAAGATTAGTTCATTCATTAGTGGGCTCCCAAATTAAATAAAAAGGAAGATGTAATGGAGATGAGGCCTCACACCAATCTGTCCAAGTCCAACTACTTGAGCCCAATAAAGACTAATGCCCAAATTAAGGGTATAATTCTGGCCCATGGCTTCATATTAGAAAGGGGAAAGATTGCAACCAAGATGAGTACATAAAGGGCCCATTTTGTGTATATATAATTCCAAGCAGGTGCATCACCTACTTGGACCAATTTGATAAATTTGTGGCAGATATTAAAACTTAAGAGGTGGGGAAAAATAAGGCCTTTATAATCCCCAAGTTGCTGACCATTTCCTCACTTTTAAGAAAAGATATAAAAACTTAGATTTCTCTCTAAGTTTCTCCTCTCTCTTTCAAAGCATAGCAGCAACCACAAGTTCCTAGGGTTCTTGGATAAACCCAAGTCCTTGCAAGGTAAGATAAGTGAAATTACTAATGGATTTAGCCTAGTTCTCTCATAGAATGCTAGATAAACATGTTATTAGTTTAGAACAAGTAGAGGACTGAATCTGTCAAAAGTTTAATTGCTCACATTCCTTTGTTATTGAGAGGCTTTTCTCTTTTTTTTTGGCTTATATGAAGGGAAGCTCAAGTTATTGAAGAGTTAAAGTTAAAAGAAAACGAGTTATAAGAATTAAGGTAAAGTGACTGCCCTATCTTTGCCTTCCTTAAACATGAGTCTAAGTATGATATTTTAAGTATACTATTGATAAGAACTCGTGGGATGATGATGGGAAACCATGGTTTCACGTCCTCTATTGTATGTTGGATTGTTAGGACTGTTTTGGGATAGGTTGATGTGTAAACATATTGGGGACAGCTTGGTTGATGTCTGGGAAGGGTGTAAATTGTTGATATTGAAATATATATGTGTAGTGTACAAATGCAATAAAAGAAGGCGGGGTTGAAAGAACACCCTTAGTTTGGTAATTACGAATTTATTGCTTGAGCATTATTGTTGAGTGAGATTGGACTGCCTAAGCATGTTTAGTAACTACTAATACTAGTTTATCACCTTCTCTATTGTAGAGAAGTATTTGAAAAGAAAGGAAGGTACTTCAAGTTAACTATAAGGTGGTACAACAAGGTATGTAAGGCTTTTCGATTTCCTACTAATTGGCATTAAATCTAGACTCATCCTCGACATATAGAGGAAGCCTACCAGCTCCAACACGGCTCATGACCTTATTTTCACTCTTTAACATGTCTGCACGTTCCAATACATGTTCATTGTGAAATCTGTACATATATATTGAATACCCTGCATGATTTCTGCTTTTAAGTAATAAGGTCCATATATTATTTCAGCTCCTATGCATTTTGCTAATGGTGTAACTACTCTCTACATTGTTGTTCTTGCATTATATGATTATTACACGTCACTTGTTGACTACATAGTCCCACAACTCAAAATGATATGACCAGCAAAAGAATTATCTCAAATGTTAACGGAAAGATATTAAATGAATCAGCTTATTTATGGGTGGTATCCCAGGGGTGGAAGAATCACCTAGCATGGGTCAATCCCAATATTACGGGTGGTATCCCAGGGGTTAAAGGAAAGCCTACCATGGGTCGATCCCGATTTGTATGTCTACCATTGATCAACTGGTCATTCTTATTATATGATATGCACAGAGTGTAAAGTATAGAATGATAAAGTAAAGAAACGAATGTAAAGTACCTAATTCCATAATATTAGAAAAGGTGATCTTGTATCCTTACATTGGTATATGATTTCATTTGAGTTCTTATTTCTTATACAGTACTTTATGCCTTACATACTCAGTACATTCTCCCGTACTGACGTCTCTCTCTCGGGGGACCTGCAATTCATGTTGCATGTATATGAGCTAGTAGATCTCCCCAATAGGAGAACAGGACATCTAGCGGCTATTGGTGAGCTCCATCTTGATTTGGGGATTTCCGAGTCTATAGCATGTATTTTGGTATTGTATAGTAGCTGAGTGTAAGGCGGGGCCTATCCCAACATTAACCGAATAATGTTTTATCATTTAAAGTCTTTGTAGACTATGTATAGTGAAGTGTGGTTGTGTCTCGTGTCTTAGACATCATGGCCGCAACGGCCAAGTCATGTGCACATTCTTTTGGCTTGTTAATACTGTCTACTTTGATGAAAACATGTTATCCACTATGGCAGTACCTTTAAATGTTCATAGATAGAGCATGATTATAAGTTGGTCCTCCCGATCCTTCTTGACAATGGGTGCCGGTCCGCCTTAATGGGATTTTGGGTGTGACAAAAGTGGTATCAGAGCAGGTCATCCTAGGGAGTCTACAAAGCCGTGTCTGTGTAGACTCTTGCATATGGATGTGTTGTGCACCACATTTATAAACAGGAAGCTATGAGACATGTAGGAATTGCTTCTTTTCTTTCATTTCTTAGATCGTGCGATAGAACCATTGTTGTAGGAAAATTGTATCTCACTTCTGAATTGCTTTATTATAGAAAAGATGCCGGTTACGAGGAGCAAAAGTACAGGTAAGCGAGTAGATGTGGCTACCCAAGAAGGGACCAGCCAACCACCACCTAATCAAGTTGTTCAAAGTGAGGCTCAAGATGAGTCTCTATCACAGACTTCCCCGACCCCTCTATCTCCAGAAGATCTAAGGAGGGAACGTGCACCTCAACAACCCACTATTAATGCTATCGAGCAAGATTTTAGGAATGTGGTTCAATTATTGACTCGTATAGTTGTTGGCCAAGGTCTAAAGCAAGAAGGCCCAGTTGCAGGTATTGGTGGTGCAAATAGGGCAACTAACACGCGGATACGTGATTTCCTTAATTTGGACCCTCCATCATTCACCGGGTCAGATCCTAACGAAGATCCGCAAGATTTTATTGATCAAATCCAACGAACTTTGGATGTTATGCACGTGAGTGGTAAAGAAGCTATTGAGCTAGCAACATATAGATTAAAAGGTGTGGCTATATTATGGTATGAAACTTGGAAGCAATCTAAGAGTACAGATGCACCTCCAACTACTTGGCAAAAATTTAGCAAGGCATTTCTTGATCGTTATTTTCCATTGAAGATTCGAGAGGCCCGCGCAGATCAGTTCTTAAAATTTCACCAAGGGGGTATGAGCGTGAGACAGTATAGGCTCCAATTAAATTTCTTGTTCAGGTATGCTTCCAATGTAGTTGCTACAATGGAAGATAGAGTTCATCGATATGTGGATAGATTGGATTCGTATCTGGTTAGAGATTGTACTATTGCTTCTTTAAATAAAGTCATAAATAGAGCAAGTATGCAAGATTTTGCAAAGAAATTGGAGGATCAAAAGCGGAGAAGAAGGGCACAAGAGACAGAAAGGGGGCGGTCCAAGAGGGCTATGTCTACCGGGCAGTTTACACGACCCCAAGGTGAGTTTAAGCCTTGGTTTTCTAATAAACCAGCTAGGCCGTCATTTCCCTACTCTACAACTAGCGCTCCAGCCTAATTTCGAGGGCCGAGAGGCAAACATTTTAGGCAAAAGAGTGAGAGCTAAGGTTCACGGACAACGAGATATGCAGAGGAGGGCAGTACAAGCTAATCAATGCCTCCTAGGCAGCCTTGTAAACAATGTGGGAAAATTCATTTATGTATATGTCGTATTGGAATAGATGCCTATTATTGGTGTGGTATGCCAGGGCACCTAATGAGAGATTGCCCTAAAAGGCGCATGAGTGATATAACACAACCTACTGGATCAGCTGTTGCATCGTCATCATCAGTGCCTCCTTTAGGTAGAGGTCAACAGGTTCCTATAGGTCGTGGTACAGGTGTTAGAGGAGCAGCTAGTTCTAGCGGAGTCCAAAATCGCACATGCTCTAGGGAGTCGACAAAACTTAGAGGCTTCACCTGACGTAGTAACAGGTACATTGTTCATCTTTTCACATAATGTATATGCGTTAATTGATCTTGGTTCCACACTATAGTATATCACTCCACTAGTTACTGGGAAGCTTAAAAAGAACACCAAAATTATTGAATAAGCCATTTGAAGTTTCTACACCAACCGGTGAGTCTATTATTGCAAGAAGGGTCTATCGTAACTACATAGTAACTGTTTGTGATCGTGATACATTGGCTGACCTAATTGAACTAGAAATGGTTGAATTTGATGTTATAGTGGGTATGGATTGGTTGGCTTCTTGTTATGCCATGGTGGATTGCCGAACTAAGAGAGTGCACTTTCACATTCTAAACGAGGCAGTCCTTGAATGGGAAGGCAATGTTGCAGTGCCAAGGGGTAAGTTTATTTCTTATTTTGAAGGCGAGGAAGATGATGTCAAAAGGGTATATATGTCATCTAGTTAGAGTGAGAGATATGGAGGTAGAACCACCGACTCTTCAATCTCTTCCGGTAGTAAATGAATTTATTGATGTATTTCCGGAAGAGATTCCAGGTTTACCCCCAGAACGAGAAGTAAAGTTTGGTATCGAGTGAATTCCAGGCACTCAACCTATCTCTATTCCTCCGTATAGAATGGCCCCGATAGAAATACGTGAATTAAAGGAACAATTAAAGGACTTGTTAGAAAAGAGGTTTATAAGGCCTAGTGTTTCCCCATGGGATGCACAAGTGTTATTTGTACGTAAGAAGGATGGCACGTTGAGAATGTGTATCGACTACCGACAATTGAATAGAGTGACAATTAAGAAAAAATACCCCCTCCCCAGAATTGATGATTTGTTTGATCAGTTACAAGGTGCCAAGTGCTTTTCAAAAATTGACTTGAGATCACGTTATCACAAGTGAGGGTGAAGGAGAAGTATATACCCTAGACAGCTTTTCGAACACGGTATGGTCATTTTGAATTTCTTGTTATGTCATTTAGGCTAACAAATGCACGGGCAATTTTTAAGGATTTGATGAATAGGGTGTTCAAACCATTATTGGATGTATTTGTGAAGGTATTTATAGATGATATCTTGGTGTATTCAAGATCAGAAGAGGACTATGCACATCACTTACGACAGGTATTACAAGTTCTTCGTGATCGGCGGTTGTATACCAAGTTCTCCAAATGTGATTTTTTGTTAAAATCAGTGGCGTTCTTGGGCCATATCGTATCCGATGAAGGAATAAGTGTTGATTCACAAAACATAGAGGTCATGAAAGATTGGACAAGACCAACAACACCCACAGAGGTTCGTAGCTTCCTAGGGTTGGCAGGTTATTATAGAAGGTTCGTTGAAGGATTTTCTTCTATTTATGCACCTTTAACTAAGCTAACACACAAGGCAGCTAAGTTCAGTGGAATGATGCTTGCGAAAGAAGCTTACAAGAGTTGAAACGTAGGCTAACTTCCGCACCTGTATTAGTACTTCCGGAAGGCACAGAGGGATGTACAGTATATTGTAATGCTTCAGGGGTTGGTTTAGGATGTGTACTCACCCAACATGGTAAAGTAATAGCTTATTCCTCTAGACAACTGCGGCCACATTAGAGAAACTACCCAACACATGATCTTGAACTAGCAGAGGTTGTATTTGTTTTAAAGTTATGGCGCCACTATTTACATGGGGTTCACGTTGACATATATACAAACCATAAAAGTTTGCAATACATCTTCAAGCAGAAGGATCTGAATTTGAGGCAGCGAAGATGGTTAGAGTTAATAAAAGATTTTGACGTTGTTATACTATACCATCCAGGGAAAGCAAACGTAGTAGCTGATGCTCTCAGTCGCAAGACAATATCAAGTACTAATTAGTAGACCGTGGAAAAAGAAGGGATGGCGAAGGATCTACGTCAACTAGCTAGTTTGGGAGTTCCTCTTCTTGAAACCCAATATATGGGATTGTAGTGCATAATGCGGCAGAATCTTCATTAGTAGTTGAGGTGAAAGAAAAGCAGTTCAAAGATCTTACTCTATAACGACTTAAGGAGAAGGTAAATCAAGGTACGACAAAGGGATTTGAGCTTACACAAGATGGAGTAATTTGTTGTTAAAACAGATTATGTGTACCTAATGTTAATGGGCTATGAAGGAGGATAATGACAGAAGCACATCATTCAAGATATTCCATCCATCTGGGATCAACTAAAATGTACCATGACTTGGAAGGAGCGTATTGGTGGGGGGACATGAAGAAGGACATTGCAGAATTTGAGGCTCAATGTCCAAACTGCCAGCAAGTCAAAGTAGAGCACCAAAAGCCAGGAGGTTATATGCAGTGTATGGAGCTTCCAACTTGGATGTGGGACATGATCAACAAGGATTTTGTTACTGGTTTGTCTCGCTCGTTTCGTAAGTTTGACTCCATATGGGTAATAGTTGATAGACTCACCAAGTCAACACATTTCTTGCCAGTTAAGACTGATTATACAGATGAAGAGTATGCAAATTTATATATTAAAGAGTTAGTTCGGCTACACGGGGTTCCAATTTTTATTATATCTGATCGAGGAGCTCAATTCACTACAAAGTTTTGGAAATAATTCCAAAATAGGTTGGGAACAAAAGTAAATTTAAGTACGGCCTTTCACCCTCAAACAAATGGTCAAGCAGAATGCACAATCCAAACACTTGATGATATGTTTCGAGCTTGTGTCTTAGACTTTAAAGGTAGCTGGGATGATCATTTACCAGTTATTCAGTTTGCCTACAATAATAGTTATCATTCTAGTATCAAAATGGCAGCTTATGAAGCTTTATATGGAAGGAAGTGCAGATTACCAATTTGCTGGTTTGAAGTAGGTAAAACTGCTTTATTTGGACCAGACCTTGTTCTTCAAGCTATGGAAAAAGTTAAGGTCATACAACAATGGCTAGCAACAGCTCAAAGCCGACACAAATCATATGCAGATGTTAGATGAAGAGGATTAGATTTTTCTATAAGAGATTGGGTGTTGTTGAAAGTATCGCCAATGAAAGGGGTAATGAGATTTGGTAAAAAGGGAAAGTTGAATCTACACTACATAGGGCCATATAAGAATATTCGAAGAGTTGGCCAAGTTGCATATGAGTTAGAGCTGCCTCAGGAGCTTTCAACAGTTCATCCGGTGTTTCATGTCTCAATGCTTCGGAAGTGCGTAGGTGACCCATCCTATATCACTCCAATTGAAGAAGTACAAGTTACAGGGGATCTCACCTATGAAGAAGTACCTATTGCTATTCTGGATCGTCAGGTTAAAAAGCTAAGGAATAAATAAATTGCTTCAGTAAAGGTTCTTTCGAGGAACCAACAAGTAGAAGAAGTAACGTGGGAAGCTGAGGAAGCGATGAAATCCAAGTACCCTTATTTATTTGAACCTAAAGGGGAAGTCGAAAGTGCTGAATGGGGGCATTAATAGGTACGCATGAAAGGGTATTTATTATGTGGTTAACAGTTGATTTAAACTAAGGTTTGAACTTATTTAAGCTATCTGATTATGCTAGCATTCGAGGACGAATGTTCCTAATGGGGGAAGGATGTAACACCCCGAATTTTATGTGTACATGTCCTACACATACGGAACTTGATTTAGCTTGGTAGTATAAGTAATGAACTTGATTTCCTAGATGAATGGTGACAATAAAGAAGCTATAAGGGTAACTCACGTACATTGCAATATTGCACGATCGAGTGAACGTCAAATTTTAGAAGTATTTAAATTATGGATCAAAGGGCTATATGTAAGTCTAAAAGTTAAGGTGATCAAGTGTATATAAGTTTTGATTTAAACTAAGGAGATTACGCACGAAAAACGAATAAAAGAATTGAGGTGCTTGTTGGACTATATAAAGATAGCAGGTGTCACCCCGTTGCTTAGCTCAAATGGGCTAGGTAGATGGGGAAGATTACTTCATGCACTAGTGGGCTCACTTGAGGCCCATATTATAAAAAGGAAAAGGGACTGGAGATGAGGCCTCACACCAATCTGTCCAAGTCCAACTACTTGAACCCAATAAAGACTAAGGCCCAAATTAAGGGTATAATTCTGGCCCATGGCTTAATATTAGAAAGGGGAAAGATTGCAACCAAGATGAGTACATAAAGGGCCCATTTTGTGTATATATAATTCCAAGCAAGTGCATCACCTACTTGGACCAATTTGATAAATTAGTGGCTGATATTAAAACTTAAGAGGTGAGGAAAAATAAGACCTTTATAATCCCCAAGTTGCTGGCCATTTCCTCACTTTTAAGAATAAATATAAAAAATAATATTTCTCTCTAAGCTTCTCCTCTCTCTTCCAAAGCATAACAGCAACCACAAGTTCCTAGGGTTCTTGGATAAACCAAAACCCTTGCAAGGTACAATAGGTGAAATTACTAATGGATTTAGCCTAGTTCTCTCATAGAATGCTAGATAAACATGTTATTAGTTAAGAACAAGTAGAGGATTCAATCTGTCAAAAGTTTAATTGTTCACTCTCCTTTGTTATTGAGAGGCTTTTCTCTTTTTTTTTGGCCTATGTGAAGGGAAGCTCAAGTTATTGAAGAGTTAAAGTTAAAATAAAACGAGTTACAAGAATTAAGGTAAAGTGACTGCCCTATCTTTGTCTTCCTTAAACACGAGTCTAAGTATGATATTTTAAGTATACTGTTGATAAGAACTCGTGGGATGATGATGGGAAACCATGGTTTCACGTCCTCTATTGTATGTTGGATTGTTTGGATTGTTTTGGGACAGGTTGATGTGTAAACATAATGGGGACAACTTGGCTGATGTCTGGGAATGGTGTAAATTGTTGATATTGAAATATAGCTATGTAGTGTACAAATGCAATAAAAGAAGGCAGGGTTTGCTGCTCGAGCATTATTGTTGAGTGAGATTGGACTACCTAACCATGTTTAGTAACTACTAATACTAGTTTATCACCTACTCTATTGTAGATAAGTATTTGAAAAGAAAGGAAGGTACTTCAAGGTAACTACAAGGTGGTACAGCACGGTATGTAAGGCTTTTCGATTTCCTACTAATTGACATTAAATCTAGACTCATCCTCGACACATAGAGGCAGCCTACCAGCTCCAACACGACTTATGACCTTGTTCTCACCCCTTAACATGTCTGCACGTTCCAATACATGTTCATTGTCAAATCTGTACATATACATTGAATACCCTGCATGAGTTCTCCTTTTAACTAAATAAGGTCCATATATTATTTCAGCTCCTATGCATTTCGCTATTAGTGTAACTACTCTCTACATTGTTGTTCTTGCATTATATGATTATTACACGTCACTTGTTGACTACGTAGTCCCACAACTCAAAATTCTATGACCACCAAAAGAGTAATCTCAAATGTTAATGGAAAGATATTAAATGAATCTGCTTATTGATGAGTGGTATCCCAGGGGTGGAAAAATCACCTAGCATGGGTCGATCCCAAAATTACATGTGGTATCCCAGGGGTTAAAGGAAAGCCTAGCATGGGTCGGTCCCAAATTATATGTCTACCACTGATCAGCTGGTCATTCATATTATATGATGTGCACAGAGTGTAAAGTATAGAATGATAAAGTAAATAAACGAATGTAAAGTACATGATTCCATAATATGAGAAAAGGCGGTCTTGTATCCTTACATTGGTATATGATTTCATTTGAGTTTTTATTTCACATACAGTACTTTATGCCTTACATACTCAGTACATTCTCCCGTAGTGACGTTTCTCTCTCGGGGGACCTGCAATTCATGCTGCAGGTACAGGAGCTAGTAGATCACCCCAATACGAGAACAGGACACCCAACGGCTATTGGTGAGATCCAGCTTGATTCGGGGGCTTTTCGAGTCTATAACATGTATTTTGGTATTGTATAGTAGCTGAGTTTAAGGCGGGGCCTGTCCCGACCTTAACCCCATAATGTTTTATCATTTAGAGGCTTTGTAGACTTGTATAATGAAGTGTTGTTGTGTCTCGTGTCTTAGACATCATGGCCCCAACGGCCACGTCATGTGCACTTTCTTTTGGCTTGTTAATACTGTCTACTTTCATGAAAACATGTTATGCACTATGGCAGCACCTTTAAATGTTCATAGATAGAGGATGATTACAGGTTGGTCCTCCCGAGCCTTCTCGACAACGGGTGCCGGTCCGCCTTAATGGGATTTTGAGTGTGACACCCACAACACAAACATATAGAATATGAATACAATTATAGTTAAATCACAAATAATGGAATATGTAGACGATCAGAGTGATATATTATGACAAATATAGTATGAATAGTATTGAACATTTGCATGAATCTCAAGACAAGGCAACCGCTTGCTTGCACTACATACCTCTATGATATCACTTACTCATTCTTATGGATCGAAGTTGTACATATACTTTGATTCACTCACACCTAATTACTGCTTCTTAGTCTCAAATGGCTGCTACCTCCTTCCCAAAAATACAAAGGTAAAGTATTTTTAACACAAATACACACAACCCCACTGTGTATATTAAAAATAATTTGAGTTAGGAGGAAAAATAATGATTACTCAAGTCACCAAATGCAACTACAAAATTGGTTCCCCTTTGGTGGAAGAAGATTACCCATTACTTACATGTGTCAAAAAATTAAACGAACAATTTGCGCACACCAAATTAAGACGTCATGAATAACGAAAGCATATAAACTAAAAATTTAAAAGGTTCAGCCATTTTTATTGGTAAAACATAAGGCTTGAAATTTCTGATATTATACCCAAATATATACTCAAGAGAACAAAGTATTCTACTATTTAACATTCAAACTGATAATCAACTTTCAAAGAGGCCAAACTTGTTGCTCATACTCTATTATTTGAAATTTGGCACTGATTTGATGTTCGGTCGGTTTATGAAAAGTATAAAATAAATTAACTAAACTCTCACACGGGCGGTATAACTAGTACTACCTTAAAAGTATGAACTCCCAAATATGAATGTTGAATTACTATAATACCCCAAATTAAAAATACTAAATTTATTTAATTATGTTATATTAAAAGTTGATACTTTTTTACCTTAATGGGTTGTGACTTTTGAGATAAGTTGTGACTTTTTCAAAGGGTTGTGACTTTTTTGACGAGTTGTGACATTTTCGATGAGTTGTGACTTTTTCAAAGGATTGTGATTTTTTCAAAGGATTGTGACTTTACCAAAGGATTGTTCCTTATCCAATGAGTTGTGCCTTTTTCAAAGGGTTATGTCTTTTCCGATGAGCTAGGACTTTTTTGACGTGTTGTGACTTATCTAATAAGGCATAATCAGAACATATCCATACTATTATTTGTTAGCTATAAATAGAGGGGTTTCCTCTCACTTTGAAACTACATTTATTTTAGGTTTTATACTCTTCTTCTTCTTAAAAAATCTCATATGTTATTTGCAATAGTTGATTATGTTCGAAACCCAGAGAAATTCGAGGAACCACATATGAAAGAGTTGGTGAACATTGTAGCAAATCATTCATCAATTCACACTCATATTTTCCTCTGACGATTTTCATCACATACATACATCAATATTATTATTATCAGTTTAGAACATTAATACTCTTTAATTAGCCTACATGTTTTATTCATTAAAAAAGACTAATTTACTATGAATAGTCACAACAATTTCTATCTTCATATTTCTTCGTTCATAAATCACAAAGTTCAGTCCTTGTAAATTCTTGGGGTCTCTTTTTTGTGACAATTTGAGATCAATTAAAATTTTCATTAATGATTCATCCCCAATACATTGATATGTTTCACCGAAGTTCTTAGCATTGGGATTTAGGTATTGACTTTCTATTAAAGAAGAAAAGAAGAGATCAAAGAAATATGAAAATTATCTATGAACTTTGCTTCACACAGAAATCTTCTATATATATATAGTGAGCGGGAATTTTCATTTATTTTTCTTATTTTCTTTCTTTAATAATTTCTTTTCTGTTTTCATTCGAGAGAGAATTTAAATACACACATTGTTGATTATTTTTTCTAATAAAATAAATAGATAAAGATGTGGGAGAGACAATAATAATAAACATATACAAAAAAAAATACATGATTGGGCTAAGATATTCCTTCTTTGTATTTTCATTTCTTATTCTTTTAACATCAAATGAAGGAGTTTCCTCCTAATTTTGCTAAAATCATCGGACATCAACATAGTCCATTGAATTAGTAGTTTTGATGTTAACTCTATTGTTTCAAAAATAGATTTTCACTTTTACTTATAATATGATAATATAACCATGATAATAATTATGTTTTAATAGATATGTTAGTTAAATGAATGGAGAAAGTAAAGTGTTGTGTCAAGTGATTTCCATCAAATGAAACACTAGGCTTAATATATTATGAACATATATTTTCGTCTTCCTTCTTCATTGACTATGAATTGATCCACATATTTTTACTTTTTTTATATTTATGTTGAATATCAATTTTTGTAAGTATGAATTTCCTTTTATTTTGTGTTCATTTTGATCTAAGAAAATGTTATTTTGTGTTCATTTTGATCAATCACTATATAAAAATGATAAGAAAATAGTGATTGATCATAAAATGATCTTATATCAAATTAATGTTACTATAAATAATACTTCAAATTTTGTTAATCTTTTAATTTTTAATGTTTAATATCACGATAGAACATCTATAAGATACTAGATACTCTCATAAGATAACCTCTATATGATATGTATGCGGCAAAATAAAGGATAATTTTCTTTAGAACTAATTATTGACATAATATATCTTTCTCAAAAACATTCTACTTATAAAAGTATTGAAATTCACTATGTAAGTACACTTTTCGTTTTTGCAAAATTACATCTATGTCATAGTCTTACTCAAATATTAATTGATTAATAATATTTTGTAAAAGATATATCAAGTTTAAATATAAAATATTAAAATATTTATGACAAGCGTTCTTAGTGTCATGCACATAATAAAATCTAAGAGAATAATTGTACTTAAATGATGTCCATCATTTACAATCATAACCTCAAGAGTATTGCTGGAGATTTTTTTATCTTGATATTATTTTTTCTGTTTTCTTGGTTAAGTTTGTTTACCAACTTGAGTAAAGTAAAGACCAATACTATTTAAGAAATATCACTTTCTCCCCATATTTAAATTTTTTGAATGCATTTTGAAAGTTTCAATGATAGCTTGTCATTTTTGTCCAAAAAAACAATTAACTTTATAAAAATCTATATTAATCATTAAAAATCACTTGTCCAATATTATTTCAGTTATAATTATTTACTAAAAAAATTTAATTTAGTAATATTAATACAATTTTACAATATTGTATACTATATGGTATGATACACACGTGCAACGTACGTGCTGTGAAACTAGTACTACATAAATGTGATGAATTATTCAAATACTTTTTCTAATTCAAAGTCATGAGTTCCACTAACAGCATTTTATACGATATTTTGAAGAATAGTTAATTTATCACCCTCTATGACTAAGAATGTCTCTTTTTTTTGGCAGGAGAAAAAGGTTAAGAATGAAAAAGTAAGAAGCCTTAAATATAATTAAATTTTTTAATTATTTGGTTCTAAATAATATAAATGTGACGCATAATTATTATTTTTTTCTTAATTTTATTATTATATTTACTTTTGATTTACTAATATATTAAAATATTTTTTTTATATTTAGGTTATGGTGGCCACTAGCTGGAGTCAATGAACTCTAAGTCCTACAAAAGAACATACTTCTGGTATAAGGAAATTTCTCATAAAGGTCTCAAGCATGTACTAATGGGTGAGCCTTCATCCCAAGGTACACTCGATGCTAAGTAAACTTTCATTGAAAAACAATGATGAATAATAAAATTAAATTCAATGGAGCTCATAATAAAATCATGAAACCTAGAGTTTATTTAGATTCATAAATGATAAAATGAGGTTTCTTTAAGACTTAATGGATGAAGAAAAATCCATTGTTGAAGTTATCACATACCTTGATAAAAACACTAGATGAAATATTTAATGGAGACTTGAGATCCTTCGAACCCTAGATTTCTTAAGGAAGAAGACTTGAGAGAGAGGATTTGGAATTGAAGAGAATGAGAGTGAATGTGGGAGGTTAGGGTTTTTAGCAATTAGTTATACTCTTAAAAATAAGTCTAAGCTACGTAGTGTATGAATTACAAAAGTAGGAAACATCCAACCACTCCTCACTTAAAACTATCAAACAACTTCTACATGTTTGTCTACGGTACGTACATACTTTTATGGACTACACTGTCCACTCATGCATCCCAAATAGAAAAATTTCAAGTCTTAGATGAAAAATAACGGTAAACCATCCATAAATCATAGATCATCGTACCACATGTACAATCCTTCCGATCAACCCAAGACACTAAAATCACAAGTTTCTGAGGAAGAAGTCCACGAGTAAGCCTATGACCCACTACGAAGTGGTACTATTGGTTCGTAAAACCAGGCCTCAGGCTTGACATTTTTGAAGATTCTCTTCATATCCACGACCCATACATCGATCCACAAACCATAAAATCAACTCATAAACACTGAACCAACATTTTAGAATTCTATGTGTCAACCACGACTAGGTTCCATGAACCGTAGATCGTTACACAAACTATACACGTAGTTTGTGAAACAGAACACCAATAAATTTACACCATATTTTCTACAACTTCTACTTCAAACTAAGTTAGGTGCTTATGAGGTGTTACATGTACGATGTAGAATATTTTAAAAATAATAAGTCGTTGTATGAGGTGTAGTTACAAGCTACTTTGTTAGTTTGTATTAACATAATGAAATGATGATCAACTATGATATTAGGACATTAGGATACAAAATTATATTTAGATAAGCAAGGACAGTTTTGTATCATTTTAGCCATTTCGCAGATTGACGAAGAGTTGAGTTTTCTTCTTTGTTAAAATTTCATAAGATGCTGTCATTAATAAGATAGCCATCACATACAACAAATGATGTGAAATAACCCAAATGGTATATTTATAGGGGATACTTACAAATATAAAAATTACACGGTTCAAACAACTAATTTGCAATGTATGTATAAAGATGATCTAAGTATACACAACATATACACTTGTTACGTATACGTCCATATATTATATATACAATGCGTATATGTAAATTTTTTGGTTGTCTAAGATATACATCTAAGTGATCGTGCATTTGCATGGAGTGCATCTTTAAATCATATGAGATCGAGGTAATCAATTCATGTACAAATTTTGGTGTTCTATACCAAAGGAGTTGGTTACTTTGGTGGAGCTTAACATAACGTTTCATCCATAGATTTAATGAACAGGCCAAGCGGACTATTCAAATGTTGAAAGATATGATTTGGGCGTGTGTGATTAATTTTTGTGGTCGTTGGGATCAATATTATCATTAGAAAAGTTTATTATAACAACAGTTACAACTTAATAATCTAGATTGCTCCATTTGAGTATTTATTTATTAGGAGATATCATTGTCCAGTGGGTTGTGTCGATGTATTTAAGGTCAAGCTTTGGGATACAGATATGTTAAGAGATTCCTTAGACATTGTTAATTCGAATCAGGGAAGACTCCTCACAACCTAGATTAGACGAAAGACTAATATAGATCGGAAGGATCATGATCAAGAGTTCATGGTTGAAGAGAAGTTTTTGTTCAAAATATTATCTTCGAAAGGTGTTATGAAGTTTTTGATGAATGACAAGGAAATTCCTACATCAATTGGTTTTTTTTAGGCAATTCAACCCATTAGTGAGGTCAACTATGTGTTCGCACAAAAGACTTATCAACTATCAATCCATTATTCCATGTTTTGTTGTTAAAGAACTATTAAAGTGATAACTTTTATGTAATTCAATGGGACTCGTACAATTAAAAAAGTTTTAACTTTAAAGGAAGAGCCTATAGTTATTATGGATATTCAGGTTGAAAATCCACCAGTTAGGTTCAGATTAATATGCGAAATTTATATCCTAAACTTTTAGAAAGTCCAGATGCTCTCTATAGCTTTACGTTCAAGGAAGAGCGTATGTTTTAGTAGTGGAGGATGTAACGTCCATTCTAATCGTTTTATGAATTTTACCTAGTTAAACTTTCCCATAGCTTTTATATAGTCATTTATAAGCTACAGATATTAAGGACTTAATTTTCGAGGCCATCAGATGAGTTTAAGAAAAAGAAAATAGGTCATAATGGAATAAAATAGTGCAGATTGTTTATATCCTGATACTTTAGAAAGGAAAAAAAATTATATATTGCACACTCGAAGACAATTATTAGTTTTTTAGAGGAGACTGTAGTGACCCATATTTTACAAGTTATATGTGCAAAAATTTCGTGAATAAATAACCCGTGAATTATAGGTCACTACATTCTCTTCCACTAAAAATAACATTCTTCTTCGAGTGTCCAAAAATTATGTATTTATTCAATATGAACTATTTTTCTCATAAACTCATTTGATCTCCTCGAAAATTATGTCATCAATCTTTACAAGTTATAAATCACCTTACAGAATCTATGGGGAGGTTTAAACACAATAAAATTAATGAGAAGACTAGAATGGTTGTTACATTACAATAGCTAAATAATTTTAGTTTTCCGTATTTCTTACTATAGGTTAGCTCTAAATTTCTAAAGAAAATGTTTAAAAGTGACAACTATATCATGGCCATTAGAAAAATAGTTAATCCTGCTACTCGAAAATCATATAATGCTTAAGTACTGGTCAAGATACTAATAGTGTAATTGGGATCACTAAAGGGTGTTGGGGTGACGACCATGAAGAAACTGGCGCATGAATCACAACAAAGGCAGAAAATCTAACAGACATCTTTGAAATTACCTAAGTCGTAGGAAAGGCGAAAGAAATTTATCTCAAGGATTGCAATGTACTTTAAACCGAATGAAAATTCTATTGGCAATATGAAGAGCTATATGAAAAGAATATGTGAAGTTTAAACCCAAGTTTCTAGGATAGACCAGGAGACAAAGGGTCTTTTTGTCGAAAACATTGATAAACAATGATCAAAATATCTTGCAAGCCTGAAAAATGAAAACTGTGAAAGGAGCAACATTTTTGTGTTTTAGATAAGAAATGAATGTTTTAACAAAATTAGAGCTTTATGAACGGTTTAAATTTGATTATTGGTATGACAAGAAATTGCCAGTAACCTAAAATGATATGAACAACTAAAAATTAAAATGTATCGCATTATAAAATGATGAACATAGAAGTTATGATGTTAGTCTCCATCAACTATCCACTCAGAATAGTCATGATTCAACTCATGGTTCAATTTACCATCCAAAAGTACAAGATATCAATCAGATAAACAAATGTCATCTTGTCATTAAGAATATACTGAAACAATCTAAATCAAGGATATTGAAGCAAACTCGAATAAAATCAGTAATGCAATACACGGAATACACAATAAGAATATTATGGAGGAACCAAATAAACTATAAATTATAAAATTATTGGAAACTTTTCTACACACATAATCCTACTCATTGGCATTAACAAAACACAATATCAACTTGAATATTCAATGGATCCTCCTGTTAGAGTATACACAACAAAAGTATAATGATGGATCAAAATATTTACATATGAACATGATAACATAAACTCAAAAATGAATTTAAGAATACTAACCTCATGAAGGTTTTGCTGAATTTGTTCAACCTTGATGAAAATCAAGTTCTTCGGCATCTACTAATTCCTAACTAATCTCTGTCAACTAGTGACTTCTGTGTGTAGGGATATTAAAAAAATGAGATGGATTTTTTCCTTCTCTGGAAGACCTCTATTTAACTCTAATTTTTAACAGAAGAGGGGAAGAGTTAGGGGAAAATACACTTACAAGGAATTAGGGGGAATTAATGGTAATTTAAAACCCATCAAAGCCAAAATTATTTGTATTCCCATTATTAGAAAAAAATCCATTTTTATATCAGTTTTTTAATTGATGATGTTCAATCGAGAAGACCAATACAAGATAATTTTTCTGGAACACCTTATATTTCTTTTTTGAAACTTGTTAATTAGTAAGGCATAGTAGCAACTAAAGGCTTTTTAACTGAGGCTTTAGATTATGATAGAAAATCGAAAATGAATGAGTTATCATATCAAAAAAAATTACACAATATTCAACTAAAAATATGTAGTTGCACTTCTCAATTTAATATTGAAATCAACCATTACATCTTATTTAAATCTCCATGTTAGAACTACCGACATTAATCAATTAAATATTTTTTTTTGAAAATTTAATTCATTGACTAATGTAGTCGTTTATTATTTGGCAGATATAAAATATACCCTAAGGGTTTTGAAATAAAAAAACTTATAAGTAATAATAAGGGGCGTCTCCTATCTCAAATCTGAGACATGTTTCTATCAACTACTAATTATTTTAGTAATGTGATTTGTTATTAACCAATATTTGATTAGGAATATATTGACTCATAATAGAGGCTCACCTTTCAATAGATTAAAATAACAAATAAAACTACATAGATCCTAATAATTATTTCAAGGAAAAGAGTATATGTCACGACTTAGGGGTACCCCCTAGATGTAACAAGGCATATTCAACCCCAAAGGGTCTCATACAAGTCCCTTAGAATATCATAACATAAATTAATAGAAAACTGCGGAAATTTTTAATTTTTTTCCATACAATCGAAGTCTTTTATAAAGGAAAGCGGAAGTCTATAACACTTTGTGTCAAACCATGTAAAACAAAATGAATAAATCTTTGGGACGCAGCCCATACAAAAGTCTAAAACTTAAAAGAGACATAAAGGAAAGATAGGCAAATCCTCGATGCTATGAGGACAAACCAAATTATCAACTCCTTGCTTCTACTATGAACCTATCCACAAGGATGGAACTCAAGATCGTCTAACCCTACATTTGATAAGAATTTAGGCAAGAGTGTGCGTTAGTACAAAATGTATTAAATATGATAGCCAGCATAACATCATAAGAGCATAATATAAGGGTTAGTCAACATAACATATATGCCATAATCATAAGATATACTTTGTAAAACATTAACTATAAGAATAAGAGACAACAACATAGTAATAGGCATAATCTCAACATAGGCATAATAAAAGCATTTTTCAACCCTCAGTCCTTCATATCATCAGAGGAACACTTTATAATTAGCTTCAAGTCATACTTTTGCAATGCATGGATAAGACCCCATAATCTCACCCATGATAAGTACCACTTTAGGTCATCATAATCATACTTGTTAGTTTGGGACTAGTCTCTCTTTTAAAACATTGGAACACTAGCAGATACTTCTTTAAGTACATCTTAGTTCCTCTTCTTTACTTTTGAACAATATGAGATATTTCTTCAAGCATGTCTTAGTTCATTATTACCCTGAACACTATGAGATACTTCATTAATTATGTCTTAGTCCATTAATGCTTTTGAACACTAGGAGATACTTCTTTAAGTATATCGTAGTTCATTGGATACTGATATTGCTACTAGAAACCCAGACTAGACTAGGTGAAGGCTTCCACCTCATTAGATCTACTTTGGGAAAGCACAGACCTACAATGTGAGAGTTCCCCCTTAATTTGGAAGCCCAGACTAAACTAGCTGTGAGCCTCCTTTATTTTCGAATCCCTGACTCAACTAGGTGTGAGACATCATCTCATTGTCTATATCCATTCGGGGTAGAGCATACACCACTTAAGCTATTTATTAAGCCTTACTTAACGCATGACTCATCGAGGGATGTCCTTGACAACCAATCCATGCTTCAAGTGATTCAATCACTTTATGCATTCAAACATTCATAAGGTAGATGAAGTGGGTAATGTCCTATAACACCCCGGAAACTAGTGAGTTGAACTAGAGTCTTGTAGTGGAGTTTTGTAGTGTTTTATGAAGGTTAAAAGTCATAGGAATGACTCTCATACTTAGAATGACATGTTTAGGGGTTAAACGTTCGGGTATGACTCCCCAAGGACCACCCAAGGTCCTTGAGGAGGACCCCAACACCGCCCAAAAAACTGTCAAAACAGCTTGATTCACCACCTCAATTCACGCCCCTTAGATCAACCTATGCCCCGTAGGTCATGGGCATAGGTCAGGGCCTGCAACACCCTGCAAATTATGAGCCCCAGGTCCAAACCAAGTGCATTAGACCCATCCATCGTCCGCGGATGGAGGTCTCGTAGGTGCTGCCAGTTTTTGGTAAATTAGTTTTAAGTGAGGAGTTGAGGATTAGTTTAGTAATTAGTTTAGGGATTAGGAGGGGCGATTAATTAGTTAATTAAGCTCCTATAAATGATTCATAGACCCTAAACTAATCACTTTAACTCATTCATCTAAAGACCCCAAAAATCTCTCCAAAAATCATCTCTCTAGAATAAAAGAAGAAGAAGTAGAAGAGAAGAGAAGAGGGCAGCAACTTAGGGCGATTTTCACCATTGATTCAAGATTTATTTAGGGCTTTTATTAAAGGTATGTGAAGCTTATTCATCTATGGGTTCTTCCACCCATAGATCCCCAATAGTTTTCTCCCAATTGTGAACTCAAAAACCCAATTCTAGCTAGAATTGTGATTGCATTGTGGGTAGGGCTGGGTGTGAATCCAATCTAGTGGATATCACCCAATTATGATTGATTTAGATTTGATTAATTCTAATTTGATGATTTCATGTGTTTCTATGGTAAACCCTAATCTAAATTGATGAATGTGATCTTTTTGGGTTTATGCCATTAGAGGCAAAGTTGAAGGTTCATATGTGATCTTCCTATTTCAATGTTGTGTGTTGTAATTGATCATAGTTAGGATCTTTTAATAATGAATTGAACTAGGCTTGATTGAATAGGAAGGATCTTGACTTGTACAGTTAGAATTGAACCTTTATGATCAATTAAGATTAGAATCACCTAATAATGAAAGATGTGATCAAATTACCTTAAAGTCTAGGTATAAAGAAGAGATTAAGAAAGGAATCTTCATAGAAGGGTTTGTGATCTTGATACTTAGGGCTTTAGGGTGAAACTAATGTGAATAACTATTTATGTAAAGGCTTGAGAGTAAAGTCTAAAAGAGAATAGAAGTCTAGTAGGTTGAATTGTGGTGAAAGTCCTACACTCACCTAACCTACCTTAGGAATGCTTGATAGATGAAAGTGATACAATCAGTTGAACATGTATTGATTGTCAAGGACATCTTTCCATTAGAAATGAATGTTTAGCAAGGCTTAAAAAGTAAACCTTGAGGTGTATGCTTGGACTCAAGTGGATATTGAAGATGAGGTGGAGTGTCACACAAGATAGGGTCCGGACACCAAGAAGAAAGGAGAGCCACACCTAGTTGATGTGATGATTATCCAAGTTAAAGGGGGAACTTTTACGTAGTAGAGTGTGGGTTGTCCCAAAGTTAGCTCTCATGAGATCTGAACCTTCACATAGTGGATTTAAGGTTCTTAGTAGCAATCTCCATATCCTATGGACTAAGACATGCTTGAGAAGTATCTCATAGTGTTCTAAATCATAATTTAACTAAGACTTACTTAATAAAGTACCTCAAAGTGTTCAAATTAAAGAGACGGACTAGGTTCCAAACCAAGAAGTGTTAGCATGAGCACCAAAAGGTAGTACATAGCATGTATAGTATTATGGGATGCTATGCATACATTGCACACGTATGACTTAGGGTCACTAAAGAGAAGTCTTGAGATAGGATTAGGCTAGAGTTGCCTTTCCTAGTTATAGTTGACTAAAGGTGAGAGATTCCCTTAGTTATGAGAGTTAAACTAATAATGAGACCAAAGTAGGGTGAATATGACTAGGATGACTTCAAGGCTATGCTTAGTGTGAAGTGTAGTATGTAATGTCTTTCATGCATTGCACAAGTGTGTCTTGGGGTTACTTAGAAGTACAGAACTCTTATGGCATAGAGAAACTCAAGATTTGACCATGTACATAGATTATAATTAAGATGACATGAAGACCTAAGCCTTGAGTGTGAAGGTAGACTATGCCCAAGACTGATAAAAGAGAGGTACTTAGATTGTATGGCAGTATATGATGCTATCCTTGCATTGCACAAGTATACTTAGAGGTGGCTTATGAAGTAGTTCTCTTGTAATATAGAGGACTTAAGGTTGAAGTATGAAACCATGAAAGTCTAAGTAAAGACTATGCCATGAACATGATTTATCTCCAATGCTCATTAAATATATCTCATGTTGCCTTGTGTTTATATGATGCTTGTGTTGATGATTATCCTATGGCTACATTGATTGTGTTATGATCATGTTATTATATCTTATGCTTATGTCTTATGTTGAATAACCATTTGAGATGTTCTTATGATATTGTGGTAGATTTCATACATGGTACATTTTGTACTAATGAATATTGCCTACATTTTAATCAAATGTAGGGTTGAAGGATTGAGTTGCTTTGGAGGCTAGGCTTCAAGGATCTAGAAGAGTTGATGATCTTGATGAGTCCTCATAGCTTCGAGGACAAACCTTTATGTTTTATATTTTCATGTTAAGACTATTGTATGGGCTGTTTCCCAAGAGTTTATTCCAAATGTTGTATTAGATGGTTTGAGACAAAGAGTATAGAAAGACTTCTGTTTGTTGCTTTTATGAAATATAACTTCGATTGTAATGTTTTTAGTTGTCCTATATTTTTAATTCTATTACCTATGTTATCATGCAAAGGGCTTATATTACATCCCTTCGGGGTCGAGTACGCTGTGTTATGTCTAGGGGGTACCCCTGGATCGTGACAAACATGGTATCAGAGCATCAGGTTTTGGGATAAATTTTAGGATGTCTCAAACCACGTCTAAGTAGAGTCTTATTCATGGGTGTGAGTCGCGACACATTTTATGAATAGAAGGCTATTAGATTCTTAGAAAAAATCTCACTTCTTCATTCTCCAAGTGTCCCATAGATATATAAGCTCTCTCTTTTGTCCCTTATCCGATAGTCTTTAGGATGTGACTATTAGGAGGGTTTATGCTACAATGAGTGAGGGAGAAAGGTTGGTTGATATGCCAATTATGACTACGTCACTTGGTAAGACTTGAGATGATAGACTTTGAAGTTGTTTTTAGTATGCATGATGTTTAGAAAAGTTTGTGTAGGCTTACTCCCAAGTGTGGGATAGTGTGCCTATCTAGAGAGGTTATTGTGTGGTTATGTCTAGTGTTGGTAGAACTTGACTTAGCTATAATGAATTTTGAGGTATGTTGATAGATTGGTTAAATAGGGTGATTGACTAACGCCTAGATGGGTTGAGTGAATAGACTCCTCTAAGAAGGGTATAACTGTAATTCACCATTATTTAGGATCATTTTGTGTGGTGATGTGAAATCTAAGTAATGTTCATGAATTAGAGTTCCTAGAAATGTTCACCTTAAAAGGTGTGGTTAGTATGAGAAGTTTAGTCCCAATTTGTTAGGCTTATGTGAGATCTTAAGTGGGGTTAGTAAGGTTGTTTGTGAGCTTTAGTTGCTTAATCAGAAACTCTCTAATTTAGAAGTTCCGGTAGATGTCTTGGACCAGCAAGTCAAGAAATAGAAGAACAAGGAAGTTGTTCCATAGATTGATAAGGAGTGTTCATTAGTAAAGAATATGGTTAGGAGTGCAAATTCGGAGGCCAAGGGCCAATGACATGTTCTGATGTCCTCATCCTCTCCTTCTCATTCAAGCTTGAGATGATAAGTTCCTCTTCATTTGCTTTTATGTGAAGTCATGTGTGAATAGTATATTTCCATGATCTTCTTATGTGATGCATGTTCATGAAATCTTAGTTCTTGTTATAAATAAATTTTATGAATTGTTTCCTCATATTGTAATGCATTTGATTAAGACTTGCATATAGACTTTATGAATTGATTATGTCCATGCCCTATTTTTTGAGTTGAAAGATTTCCTCAATAAATGAATGCCTTATGAGATGAACTTTGCATTTAGGCTCCATGTGTATGTGTTGAGCATGTTTTAGCTAGGAGATGTTAGTTCCTCCTTGAGAATGTATAGATATAAAGTTTAGTGCATTTTTTAGTTGGTAGAAGTAAATCCTACTCCTTTGTGTCACATTGAATTTGTTTAGCTCGAAATTTAAATTTTCTTCCTTGATAGTAAGCATTAGATGTGGTACATGCATAATGGGCTGCTAGGTTAGATTTTAGACTTTATGAAGCATTTAAAGTGTCATTCGAGGACGAATGTTCCTAACTGGGGGATATTGTAACACCCAAGAAACTAGTGAGTTGAACTAGTGTGTTGTAGAGTCTTGGAGTTGAGTTTTGGACTGTTGTGTGAGGGTTAACACTGATAGGAATGATGCTGTACTTAGAATTACATGTTGAGGGGTAAACGTCCGGGTACGACTCCTCAAGGACCACCCAAGGGGTCTGACCCCAACACTGCCCAAAAAGCTATCAAAACAACTTGATTCACAACCTCAATTCATGCCCCTTAGATCAACCTATGACCCGTAGGTCTTGGGCGTAGGTCAGGGCCTGAAACACCCTGCAAATTATGAGCCCCAGGTCCAAACCACGACACCAAACTATGTCCGGTAGACCCATCCACGTACGTGGATGGGGTCTCGTAGGTGCTGCTAGTTTTTGGTAAATTAGTTTGAAGTGAGGAGTTGAGGGTAAGTTTAGTAATTACATTAGGAGTTAGGAGGGATGATTAGTTAGATAATAAACCTCCTATAAATAGTTAATAGACCCTAAACTATTCAATTTAACTCATTCATGGAAAGACCCCAAAACACTCTCCAAAAATCATCTCCGTAGAATAAAAGTCCATAAAGAAGAGGAGAAGAAAAGAGGGAAGTAACCTATGGCGATTTTCACCATTGATTCAAGCTTTGTTTAGGGCTTTTATTAAAGGTATCTGAAGATTATTCATCTATGGGTACTTCCACGCATAGAGCCCCAACAGTTTCCCCCTAATTGTGAATTCAAAAACATAATTCTAGCTAGAACTGTGATTGTATTGTGGGTAGGGCTTGAGTGTGAAACCAATCTAGTGTATAGTACCCAATTATGATTGATTTAGCTTTGATTAATGATAATGTGATGATTTCATGTGTTTCTATGGTAAACCCTAATCTAAAATGATGAATGAAATCTTTGTGGGTTTATGCCATTTAAGGCAAAGTTAAAGGTTCATATGTGATCTTCCTAATTCAATGGTATGTGTTGTAATTGATCATAGTTAGGATCATATAATAATGAATTGAACTAGACTTGATTGAATAGGAATGATCTTGAATTGTAAAGTTAGAATATAACCTTTATGATCAATTAAAACTCGAGTCACCTAATAATGAAAGATGTGATCAAATTACCTTGAAATCTAGGTATAAAGAAGATATTAAGAAAGGAAGCTTGAGAGTAGGGTTTATGATCATGATAGTTAGGGCCTTAGTGTAAAACTAATGTGAATAACTATTGATGTAAACGCTTGATAGTAAAGTCTAAAAGAGAATAGAAGTCTAGTAGGTTGAATTATGGTGAAAGTCCTATACTCACCTAACTTACCTTAGGAATGCTTGCTAGATGAAAGTGATAGAATCACTTGAACAAGGATTGATTATCAAGGACATCCTTCCATGATAGATGAGTGTTAACCAAGGATTAACAAATAAACCTTGAGGTGTATGCTTGGCCTCAAGTGGATATTGAAGATGAGGTGGAGTGTTACACAAGATAGGGTCCCGACTTCAAGAATGAAGGAGAGCTACACCTAGTTGATGTGAGGACTATCCAACTTAAAGGGGGAACTCTTACGTAGTAGAGTTTGGATTGTCCCAGAGTTAGGTCTCATAAGATAGGAACCTTAACATAGTGGAGTTAAGGTTCATAGTAGTAATATCGATATCCTATGAACTATAAAATTCTTGAGAAGTATCTCATAGTGTTCTAAATTATAATTTAACTAAGACTTAACTAATAAAGTACCTCAGAATGTTCTAAATTTAAAGAGATGGACTAGGTTCCAAACCAAGAAGTGTTAGCATGAGGACCTAAAGGTAGTACATAGCATGTATAGTATTATGGTATGCTATGCATGCATTGCACAAGTATGACTTAGGGTCACTAAAGAGAAGTCTTGAGATAGGATTAGGCTAGAGTTGCCTTTCCTAGTTATAGTTGACTAATAATGAGGCCAAAGTAGGGTGAATATGACTAGGATGACTTCAAGGCTATGCTTAGTGTGATGTGTAATGCATTGCACAAGTGTGTCTTGGAGTTACTTAGAAGTACGGTACCCTTGTGGCATAGAGAAGCTTAAGAGTTGAGCTTTTACACAGATTATAATTAAGATGACATGAAGACCTAAGTCTTGAATGTGATGGTGGACTATGCCCAAGAATGATTAAAGAGAGGTACTTAGCTTGGATGGTAGTATGGGATGCTATCCTTGCATTGCACAAGTATACTTAGAGGTCGCTTGTGAAGTAGTTCTCTTGTAATATAAAGGACTTAAGGTTGAAGTATGTAACCATGAAAGTCTAATTAAAGACTATGCCATGATCATGATATATATCCAATGCTCATTAAATATATCTCATGTTGACTTGTGTTTATATGATGCCTGTGTTGATGATTATCCTATGGCTACATTGATTGTGTTATGATCATGTTATTATCTCTTATGCTTATGTCTTATGTTGACTAACCATTTGAGATGCTCTTATGATATTGTGGTAGCTTTCATACTTGGTACATTTTGTACTAATGCATATTGCCTACGTTCTAATCAAATGTATGGTTGAAGGATTAAGTTGCTTTGGAGGCTAGGTTTCAAGGATCTAGAAGAGTTGAAGATCTTGATGAGTCCTCATAGCTTCGAGGACAACATTCACTTTACCTTTATGTTTTTTATTTTCATGTTAAGACTATTGTATGGGCTGTTTCCCAAGAGTTTATTCCAAATGTTGTATTAGATGGTTTGAGACAAAAAGTATAGAAAGACTTCCGCTTGTTGCTTTTATGAAATATGACTTCGATTGTAATATTTTTACTCATCCCATATTTTCAATTCTATTACCTATGTTATGATGCAAAGGGCTTGTACTAGACCCATTCGGGGTCTTATATGTCGTGTTACGTGTAGGGGTACACCCTTGGTTGTGACAAACATGGTATCAGAGCATAAGGGTTTTGGATAAATTTTAGGATTTCTCAAAGTACGTGTAAGTAGAGTCTTATTCATGGGTGTGAGTCGCGACACATTTTATGAGTAGGAGGCTATTGGATGCTTAGAAACAATCTCACATCTTCATTCTCAAAGTCGTGTTATAGATATATAAGCGCTCTCTTTTGTTCCTTATTTGATAGTCTTTAGGATGTGACTATTAGGAGGGTTTATGCTACAATGAGTAAGGGAGAAAGGTCGGTTGATATGCCAATTATGGCTATGTCACTTGGTATTACTTCAGATGATAGACTTTGAAGTTGTTTTTAGTATGCCTGATGTTTAGAAAAGTTTGTGTAGGCTTACTCCCAAGTGGGGATAGTGTGCCTATGTAGCGAGGTTATTGTGTGGTTATGTCTAGTTGTTGGTAGAACTTGACTTAGCTATGATGAGTTTTGAGGTATGTTAATAGATTGGTTGAATAGGGTGTTTGAGTAATGCCTAGATGGGTTCAGTAAATAGACTCCTCTAAGAAGGGTAGAAGTGTAATTCTCCATGGTTTAGGATCATTTTGTGTGGTGATGTGAAATCTAAGTGATGCTTATGAATTAGAGTTCCTAGAAATGTTCACCTTGAAAGGTGTGGTGAGTATGAGAAGTTTATTCCCAGTTTGTTAGGCTTATGTAAGATCTTGTGTCGGGTTAGTAAGTTTGCCTGTGAGCTTTAGTTGCTTAATCAGAAACTCTCTAATTTAGAAGTTCCGGTAAAGGGCTTGGACCAACAATTCAAGAAATAGAAGAACAAGGAAGTTGTTCCATAGATTGGTAAGTAGTGTTCTTTAGTATGGAATATGGTTAGGAGTGCTAATTCAGAGGCCAAAGGCCAATGAGATGGTCTGATGTCCTCATCCTATCCTTCTCATTCAAGCTTGAGATGATAAGTTCCTCTTGATTTGCTTTTATGTGAAGTCATGTGTGAATAGTATGTTTCCATGATCTTCTTATGTGATGCATGTTCATGAAATCTTAGGACTTGTTAGAAACAACTTTATGCATTGATTCCTCATATGGTAATGCATTTAATTCAGACTTGCATATAGACTTTATGAATTCATTATGACCAAGCCCTAGTTTTTGAGTTGAAAGATTTCCTCAATAAAGGAATGCCTTATGAGATGAACTTTGCATTTAGGCTTCATGCGTATGTGTTGAGCATGTTTTAGATAGGTGATGTTAGTTCCTCCTTGAGAATGAATAGATATAGTGTTTAGTGCATTTTGAGTTGGTAGGAGTAAATCCTACTCCTTTGTGTCACAATGAATGTGTTCAGCTCGGAATTTAAGTTTTCTTCCTTGATAGTGTGCATTAGATGTAGGACATGCATAATGGTCTGCTAAGTTATATTTTAGACTTTATGAAGCATTTAAAGTGTCATTCGAGGACGAATGTTCCCAAGTGGGGGATACTGTAACACCCCGGAAACTAGTGAGTTGAACTAGTGTGTTGTAGAGTCTTGGAATGGAGTTTTAGACTGTTGTAAGAGGGTTAACACACATAGGAATGAATCATGTACTTAGAATGACATATTTAGGGGTTAAACTTCCGGGTACGACTCCCCAAGGACCACCCAAGGGGTCATTGAGAAAGACCCCAACAGTGTCCGAAAAGCTGTCAAAATAGCTTGATTCACAACCTCAATTCATTCCCCTTAGATCAACCTATGACCCGTAGGTCATGGGCGTAGGTCAGGGCCTAAAACACCCTGCAAATTATGATCCCCAGGTCCAAACCACGACACCAAACTACGTCCAGTAGAGCCATCCACGGTCCCTGGATGGGGTCTCGTAAGTGCTGCTTGTTTTTGGTAAATTAGTTTTAAGTGAGGTGTTGAGGGCTAGTTTAGTAATTACTTTAGGATTTAAGAGGGATGATAAGTTAGTTAATTAACCTCTTATAAATAGTTAATAGACCCTAAACTAATCACTTTAACTCATTCATGGAAATACCCCAAAATACTCTCCAAAAATCATCTCTGTAGAATAGAAGAATAAGAAGAAGAGGATAAGAGAAGAGGACAGCAACTTAGGGTGATTTTCACCATTGATTCAAGCTTTGTTTAGGGCTTTGATTAAAGATATCTGAATATTATTCATCTATGGGTTCTTCCACCCAGAGTGCCCCTATAGTTTCCCCCAAATTGTGGGTAGGGCTTAGTTGTCAATTCAATCTAGTGGATATCTCCCAATTATGATTGATTTAGCTTTGATTAATGATAATGTGATGATTTGATGTGTTTTCTGGTAAACCCTAATCTAAAATGATGAATGTGATCTTTGTGGGTTTATGCAATTAAAGGCAAAGTTGAAGGTTCATATGTGATCTTCCTAATTCAATGGTGTGTGTTGTAATTGATCATAGTTAGGATCATATAATAATGAATTGAACTAGACTTGATTGAATAGGAAGGATCTTGACTTGTAAAGTTAGAATTTAACTTTTATGATCAATTAAGACTCGAGTCACCTAATAATAAAAGATATGATCAAATTACCTTTAAATCTAGGTATAAAGAAGAGATTAACAAAGGAACCTTGAGACTAGGGTTTATGATCATGATAGTTAGGGCTTTAGGGTGAAACTAATGTGAATAACTATTGATGTAAAGTCTTGATAGTAAAGTCTAAAAGAGAATAGATGTCTAGTAGGTTGAATTGTGGTGAAAGGCGTATACTCACCTAACCTACCTTAGAAATTCTTGCTAGATGAAAGTGATAGAACCACTTGAACATGGATCAATTGTCAAGGACATCCTTGCAAGATCGATGCGTGTTAAGCACGGATTAACAAGTAAACCTTGAGGTGTATGCTTGGCCTCAAGTGGATATTGAAGATGAGGTGGAGTGTCACACAAGATAGTGTATGGACTTCAAGAAAAAATTAGAGCCACACCTAGTTGATGTGAGGACTATCCATGATAAAGGGGGAACTCTTACGTAGTAGAGTGTGGGTTGTCCCAAAGTTTGGTCTCATGAGATGGGAGCCTTCACATAGTGGATTTAAGGTTCTTCGTAGCAATATCCATATCCTATGAACTAACACATGCTTGAGAAGTATCTCATAGTGTTCTAAATCATAATTTAACTAAGACTTACTTGATAAAGTACCTCAGAGTGTTCTAAAATTAAAGAGAGGGACTAGGTTCCAAACCAAGAAGTGTTAGCATGAGGATCTAAAGGTAGTACATAGCATGTATAGTATTATGGGATGCTATGCATGCATTGCACAAGTATAACTTAGGGTCACTTAAGAGAAGTCTTGAGATAGGATTAGGCTAGAGTTGCCTTTGCTAGTCATAGTTGACTAAAGGTGACAGATTCCCTTAGTTATGAGAGTTAAGCTAATAATGAGGCCAAAGTAGGGTGAATATGACTAGGATGACTTCAAGGCTATGCTTAGTGTGAAGTGTAATATGGGATGTCTTTCATGCATTGGACAAGTGTGTCTTGGGGTTACTTGGAAGTATGGTACCTTTATGGCATAGAGAAGCTTAAGAATTGACCTTGTACATAGATTATAATTAAGATGACATGAAGACCTAAGCCTTGAGTGTGAAGGTGGACTATGCCCAAGAGTAATTAAAGAGAGGTACTTAGCTTGGATGGTAGTATGGGATGCTATCCTTGCATTGAACAAGTATATTTAGAGGTGGCTTGTGAAGTAGTTCTCTTGTAATGTGAAGGACTTAAGGTTGAAGTATGTACCATGAAAGTCTAAGTAAAGACTATGCCATGAACATGATGTATGTCCAATGCTCATTAAAAATATCTCATGTTGACTTGTGTTTACATGATGCTTGTGTTGATGATTATCCTACGGCTACATTGATTGTGTTATGAACATTTTATTATTTCTGGTGCTTATTGTAACACCCCGTATTTTACATGTACAAGTTGTACACATATGGAACTTGATTTAGCTTGGTGGTATAAGTAATTAACTTGATTTCCTAGATGAATGGTGACAATAAAGAAGCTACAGGTAACTCCCGTACATTGCACTATTGCACGATCGAGTGAACGTTAAATTTTAGAAGTATTTAAATTTTGAATTGAAGGGCTACATGTAAGTCTAAAAGTTAAGGTGATCAAGTGTATATAAGTTTTGAGTTAAAGTAAGGAGATTACAGTCGGAAAACTAATCAAAGAATTGAGGTGCTTGTTGGACTTTATAAGGCTAGTAGGTCTCACCTACTTGCTTAGCTCAAATGGGCTAGGTAGATGGGGAAAATTAGTTCATGCATTAGTGGGATCAGTTGAGGCCCAAATTAAATAAAAAGGAAAAGGGAATGAAGATGAGGCCTCACACCAATCTGTCCAAGTCCAACTACTTGAGCCCAATATAGATTAAGGCCCAAATGAAGGGTATAATTCTGACCCATGGCTTAATATTAGAAAGGGGAAAGATTGCAGCCCAAGATTAGTACATAAAGGGCTCATTTTGTGTATATATAATTCCAAGCAGATGAATCACCTAATTGGACCACTTTGACAAATTAGTGGCTGATATTAAAACTTAGGAGGTGGGGGAAAAAAAGACCTGTATAATCCACAAGTTGCTGGCCATTTCCTCACTTTTAAGAATAGATAAGAAATCAGATTTCTCTCTAAGCTTTTCCTCTCTTTCAAAGAATAGCAGCTGCCACAAGTTTCCTAGGGTTCTTGTATAAACCCAAGCCCTTGCAAGGGAAGCTCAAGTTATTGAAGAGTTAAAGTTAAAAGAAAGGGAGTTATAAGAATTAAGGTAAAGTGACTGCCCTATCTTTGTCTTCCTTAAACATGAGTCTAAGTATGATAGTTTAAGTAAACTGTTGATAAGAACTCATGGGATGATCATGGAAAACTATGGTTTCACGTCCTTTATTGTTTGTTGGATTGTTAGGACTGTTTTGGGGCAGGTTGATGTGTAAACATATTTGGGACAGCTTGGTTGATGTCTCGAAAGGGTGTAAATTGTTGATATTGAAATATAGTTGTGTAGTGTACAAATGCAATAAAAGAAAGTGGGATTGAAAGAACACCCTTAGTTTGGTAATTACGAGTTTGATGATCGATATGTGGATAGATTGGATTCATATCTGGTTAGAGATTGTACTATTGTTTCTTTAAATAAACATATGGATATAGCAAGGATGCAAGCTTTTGCACAGAAATTGGTGGATCAAAAGCAGATAAGAAGGGCACAAGAGACAGAAAGGGATTAGTCGAAGAGGGCTAGGTCTACCGAGCAGTTTACACCACCTAAAGTGAGTTTAAGCCTCGGTTTTCTAATAGACCAGCTAGGCCGTCATTTCCCTACTCTACAACTAGCACTCCACCCCAATTTCAATGGCCGAGAGGCAACCAATTTAGGCAAAAGAGTGAGAGACAAGGTTCACGGACATCGGGATATCCAGAGCAGGGTAGTACAATCCAATCAATGCCTCCTGGACAGCCTTGTAAACAGTGTGGGAGGAGTCATTTCGGTATATGTCATATTGGAATAGATGTCTGTTAATGGTGTGGTATACTAGGGCACCTAATGAGAGATTCCCCTAAAAGGTGCATGGGTGATATAGCACAACTTACTGGATCAGATGTTGCATCGTCATCATTGGTGCCTCCTTTAGGTAGAGGTCAATAGGTTCCTATAGGTCATGGTAGACGTGTTATAGGACTAACTAGTTCTAGCGGAGTCCAAAATCACACATATGCTCTAGGGAGTCGACAAAACTTGGAGGCTTCACCTGACGTAGTAATAGGTACATTGGTCATCTTTTCACATAATGTATATGCGTTAATTGATCCTGGTTCCACACTATCGTATATCACTCCACTAGTTGCTGGGAATCTTAAAAGAACACCAAAATTATTGAATAAACCATTTGAAGTGTTTAAACCAACCGGTGAGTCTATTATAGCAAGAAGGGTCTATCCTAACTGCATAGTAATTGTTTGTGATCATGATACATTGGCTGACCTAATTGAATTAGAAATGGTTGAACCTAATGTTATAATGGGTATGGATTGGTTGGCTTCTTGTTATGCCATGGTGGATTGCCGAACTAAGAGAGTGCACTTTCACTTTCCAAACGAGGCAGTCCTTGAATGGGAAGGCAATGTTGCAGTGCCAAGGGGTAAGTTTATTTCTTATTTGAAGGCGAGGAAGATGATGCAAAAGGGTATATATGTCATCTAGTTAGAGTGAGAGATGTGGAGGCAGAACTACCGACTCTTCAATTTGTTCCGGTAGTAAATGAATTTATTGATGTGTTTCTTGAAGAGCTTCCATGTTTACCCTTTGAATGAGAATTAGACTTTGGTATCGATTTAATACCATACACTGAACCTATCTCTATTCCTCCGTATAGAATTGCCCCGGCAGAATTACGTGAATTAAAGGAACAATTAAAGGACTTGTTAGAAAAGGGGTTTATAAGGCCTAGTGTGTCCCCATGGGGTGCACCAGTGTAATTTGTACGTAAGAAGGACTGCATGTTGAGAATGTGTATCGACTACCGACAATTGAATAGAGTGATAATTAAGAATAATACCCTTCCCCAGAATTGGTGATTTGTTTGATCAGTTACAAGGTGCCAAGTGCTTTTCAAAAATTGACTTGAGAACAGGTTATCACCAAGTGAGAGTGAAGGAGAAGGATATACCTAAGATAGCTTTTCGAAAACGGTATGGTCATTTCGAATTTCTCATTATGTCATTTGGGCTAACAACTGCACTGGCAATTTTTACGGATTTGATGAATAGGGTGTTCAAGCCATTCTTTGATGTATTTGTGATAGTATTTATAGATGATATCTTGGTGTATTCAAGATCAGAAAAGGACCATGCAAATCACTTACGACAGGTATTAGAAGTTGTTCGTGATCGGCGGATGTATGCCATGTTCTCCAAATGTCAATTTTGGTTAAGATGGGCGTTCTTGGGTCATATTGTTTCTGATGAAGGAATAAGGGTTGAATCACAAAAGATAGAGGCCGTGAAAGAATGGCCAAGACCAACAACACCCACAAAGGTTCGTAGCTTCCTAGGGTTGGCAGGTTATTATAGAAGGTTCGTTGAAGGATTTTATTCTATTTCTGCACCTTTAACAAAGCTAACACACAAGGCAGCTAGGTTTCAGTGGAATGATGCATGTGAAAGAAGCTTACAATAGTTGAAAAGTAGGCTAACTTCCACACCTGTATTAGTACTTCCGAAAGGAACAAAGGGGTATACAGTATATTGTGATGCTTCAGGGGTTGGTTTAGGATGTGTACTCACGCAGCATGGTAAAGTAATAGCTTATGCCTCAAGACTATTGCGGCCACATGAGAGAAACTACCCAACACATGATCTTGAACTAGCAGCGGTTGTATTTGCTTTAAAGATATGGCGTCAGTATTTATATGGGGTTCACGTTGACATATATACAGACCATAAAAGTTGCAATACATCTTCAAGCAGAAGGATCTGAATTTGAGGCAGCGAAGATGGTTAGAGTTAATAAAAGATTATGACGTTGATATATTATACCATCCAGGGAAAGCAAACGTAGTAGCCGATGCTCTCAGTCGCAAGACAATATCAAGTATTAATGAGCACACCGTGGAAAAATAAGGGATGGCGAATGATCTACATCAACTAGTTAATTTGGGAGTTCATCTTCTTGAAACCCCAAAGGAATGAATTGTAGTGCATAATGCGGCAGAATCTTCATTAGTAGTTGAGGTAAAAGAGAAACAGTTCAAAGATCTTACCTTACAATGACTCAAGGAGAAAGTAAATCAAGGTACGACAAAGGGATTTGAGCTTACACAAGATGGAGTACTTTGTTGTCAAAACAGATTGTGTGTACCTAATGTTAATGGGCTAAGAAGGAGGATAATGATAGAAGAACATCATTCAAGATATTCCATCCATTCGGGATCAACTAAAATGTACCATGACTTGAAAGGAGTGTATTGGTGGGGGGACATGAATAAGGACATTGCAAAATTTATGGTTCAATGTCCAAACTGCCAGCGAGTCAAAGTAGAGCACCAAAAGCCGGGAGGTTATATGCAGTGTATGGAGCTTCCATCTTGGAGGTGGGACATGATCAACATGGATTTTGTCACTAGTTTGCCTCGCTCGTTTCGTAAGTTTGACTCCATATGGGTAATAGTTGATAGACACACCAAGTCAGTACATTTCTTGCCAATTAAGACTGATTATACAGCTGAAGAGTATGCAAGGTTATATATTAAAGAGATAGTTCGGCTACAAGGGGTTCCAATCTCTATTATATCTGATCGAGGAGCTCAATTCACTGCAAAGTTTTGGAAAACATTCCAAAATAGTTTGGGAACACAAGTGAATTTAAGTACATCCTTCCACCCTCAAACAGATGGTCAAGCAGAACGCACAATCCAAACACTTGAGGAAATGCTTCGAGCTTGTGTTGTAGACTTCAAAGGTAGCTGGGATGATCATTTGGCACTTATTGAGTTTGCCTACAATAATAGTTATCATTCTAGTATCAAAATGGCACCTTATGAAGCTTTATATGGAAGGAAGTGTAGATCACCAATTGGCTGATTTGCAGTAGGCAAAACTGCTTTATTTGGACCAGACCTTGCTTTTCAAGCTACGGAAAAAGTTAAGGTTATACAACAACTGCTAGCAACAGCTCAAAGCCGATACAAATTATAAGCAGATGTTAGAAGAGGAGGATTAGAGTTTTCTATAGGAGATTGGGTGTTCTTGAAAGTATCGCCAATGAAATGGGTAATGAGATTTGGTAAAAAGGGAAAGTTGAGTCCACGCTACATAGGGCCATATAAGATTATTCGAAGAGTTGGCCAAGTTGCATATGAGTTAGAGCTACCTCAGGAGCTTTCAGTAGTTCATTCGGTAATTCATGTCACAATGCTTCAGAAGTTCGTTGGTGACCCATCGTATATCACTCCTATTGAAGATGTACAAGTTACAGGGGATCTCACCTATGAAGAAGTACCTTTCGCTATTTTGGATCGTCAGGTTAAAAAGCTAAGGAATAAATAAATGCCTTTAGTAAAGGTGCTTTGGAGAAACTAGCACGTAGAAGAAGTAACGTGGGAAGCTGAGAAAGCAATGAAATCCAAGTACCCTTATTTATTTGAACCTAAAGGGAAAGTCCAAGGTGCAGAATGGGGGAATTAATAGGTACGCATGAAAGGGTATTTATTATGTCGTTAACAATTCATTTCAACAAAGGTTTGAACTTATTTAAGCTATCTCATTATGCTAGCATTCGAGGACGAATGTTCCTAAGGGGGGGAGGATGTAACACCCCGTATTTTACGTGTACAAGTTCTACACATATGGAACTTGATTTAACTTGGTGGTATAAGTAATATACTTGATTTCCTAGATGAATGGTGACAATAAAGAAGCTATAAGGGTTACTCCCGTACATTGCAATATTGCACGATCGAGTGAACTTTAACTTTTAAAAGTATTTAAATTCTGGATCGAAGGGCTATATGTAAGTCTAAAAGTTAAGGTGATCAAGTGTATATAAGTTTTGAGTTAAACTAAGGAGATTACCCTCGAAAAATGAATAAAAGAATTGAGGTGCTTGTTGGACTTTATAAAGCTAGCAGGTGTCACCTACTTGCTTAGCTCAAATGGGCTAGGTATATGGGGAAGATTAGTTCATGCATTAGTGGGCTCAGTTGAGACCCAAATTAAATAAAAAGGAAAAAGGGAATGGAGATGAGGCCTCACACCAATCTCATGTCCACGTCCAACTACTTGAGCCCAGTAAAGATTAAGGGTATAATTCTAGCCCATGGCTTAATATTAGAAAAGGGAAAGATTGCATCCCAAGATGAGTACATAAAGGGCCCATTTTGTGTATATATAATTCCAAGAAGATGGATAACCTACTTGGACCACTTTGACAAACTAGTGGTTGATATTAAAACTTAAGAGGTGGGGAAAAATAAGACCTTTATAATCCCCAAGTTGCTGGCAATTTCCTCAGTTTTAAGAATAGATAAGAAATCAGATTTCTCTCTAAGCTTCTCCTCTCTCTTTCAAAGAATAGCATCAGCCACAAGTTTCCTAGGGTTCTTGGATAAACCCAAGCCCTTGCAAGGGAAGTTCAAGTTATTGAAGATTTAACGTTAAAAGAAAACGAGTTATAAGAATTAAGGTAAAGTGACTGCCCTATCTTTCTCTTCCTTAAACACGAGTCTAAGTATGATATTTTAAGTATACTGTTGATAAGAACTCGTGGGATGATGATGGGAAACTATGGTTTGGAACTGGTTGATGTGTAAACATATTGGGGACAGCTTGGTTGATGTCTTGAAAGGGTGTAAATTGTTGATATTGAAATATAGTTGTGTAGTGTACAAATGCAATAAAAGAATGCGGGGATTGAAAGAAGACCTTTAGTTTGGTAATTACGGGTTTTCTCCCCGAGCATTATTGTTGAGTGAGATTCGTCTGCCTAAGCATGTTTAGTAACTACTAATACTAGTTTATCATCTACTCTATTGTAGATAAGTATTTGAAAAGAAAGGAAGTACTTCAAGGTAACAACAAGGTGGTACAAGAAGGTATGTAAGATTTTTCGATTTCCTACTAATTGACACGAAATCTAGACTCGTCCTCGACACATAGAGGCAGCCTACCAGCTCCAACATGACTTATGACCTTGTTCTCACTCTTTAATATGTCTGCACGTTCCAATACATGTTCATTGTCAAATCTGTACCTATACATTGAATACCATGCTTGAGTTCTCCTTTTAACTGAATAAGTACCATATATTATTTTAGCTCCTATGCATTTTATTAATTGTGTAACTACTCTCTACGTTGTTGTTCCTGCATTATACGATTATTACACATCACACGTTGACTACATAGTCCCAGAACTCAAAATGCTATGACCACCAAAAGAATCATCTCAAATGTTAATGGAAAGAAAGATATTAAATGAATTTGCTTATTGATGAGTGGTATCCCAGGGGTTGAAGAATTACCTAGCATGGGTCGATCACAATATTGCGGGTGGTATCCAGGGGTTAAAGGAATGTGTAGCATGGGTCGATCCCGATTTATATGTCTACGGCTGATCAGCTGGTCATTTGTATTATATGTTGTGCACAGAGTGTAAAGTGAAGAATGATAAAGTAAAGAAAAGGATGTAAAGTACCTGATTCCATAATATGAGAAAAGGTGGTCTTGTATCCTTACATTGGTATATGATTTCATTTGAGTTCTTATTTAACATACAGTACGCTATGCCTTACATACTCAGTACATTCTCCCGTACTGACGTCTCTCTCTCGGGGGACCTGCAATTCTTGCTACAGGTACATGAGCTAGTGGATCTCCCCAATAGGAAAATAGGACTCCATTGGCTATTGGTGAGCTCCAGGTTAATTTGAGGCTTTCCAAGTCTATAGCATGTATTTTGGTATTGTATAGTAGCTGAGTGTAAGGTGGGATCTGTCCCGACCTTAACCCAATAATGTTTTTTTATTTAGAGGTTTTGTAGACTATGTATAGTGAAGTGTGGTTGTGCCTCGTGTCTTAGACATCATGGTCCCAACGGCCAAGTCATGTGCACTATCTTTTGGGTTGTTAATATTGTCTACATTCATGAAAACATGTTATCCACCATGGCAGCACCTTTAAATATTCATAGATGGAGCATGATTACATGTTGGTCCTCCCAAGCCTTCTCGGCAACCGGTGCTGGCTCGCCTTAATGGGATTTTGGGCGTGATACTTATGTCTTATGTTGACTAACTATTTGAGATGCTCTTATGATATTGTGATTGCTTTCATACTTGGTACATTTTGTACTAACGCATATTGCCTACATTCTAATCTAATGTAGGTTTGAAGGCTTGAGTTGCTTTGGAAGCTAGGTTTCAAGGATCTTGAAGAGTTGAAGATCTTGATGAGTCCTCATAGCTTTGAGGACAACATCCACTTTACCTTTATGTTTTTTATTTTCATGTTAAGACTATTGTATGGGCTGTATACCAAGAGTTTATTCCAAATGTTGTAATAGATGGTTTGAGACAAAGAGTAGAGAAACACTTCCACTTGTTGCTTTTATGAAATATTACTTCGATTGTAATGTTTTTAGTTGTCCCATATTTTCAATTATATTACCTATGTTATGATGCAAAGGTCTTGTATTAGACCCCTTCGGGGTCGAGTACGCCGTGTTACATCTAGGGGGTACCCCTGTGTCTTGACAAACTTGGTATCAGAGCATAAGGTTTTGGGATAAATTTTAGGATGTCTCAAACCACGTCTAAGTAGAGTCTTATCCATGGGTATGAGTTGCCACACATTTTATGAATAGGAGGCTATTGGATGCTTAGAAAAAATCACACTTCTTCATTCTCCAAGTCGTGCCATAGATCTATAAGCTCTCACTTTTGTCCCTTATCTGATAGTCTTTAGGATGTGACTATTAGGAGGTTTTATGCTATAATGAGTGAGGGAGAAAGGTTGGTTGATATGCCAATTATGGCTATGTCACTTGGTAAGACTTGAGATGATAGACTTTAAGGTTGTTTTTAGTATGCATGATGTTTAGAAAAGTTTGTGTAGGCTTACTCCCAAGTGTGGGATAGTGTTCCTATGTAGCGAGGTTATTGTGTGGTTATGTCTAGTTGTTGTTAGAACCTGACTTAGCTATGATGAGTTTTGAGGTATGTTGATAGATTGGTTGAATAGGGTGTTTGAGTAATACCTAGATGGGTTGAGTGAATAGACTCCTCTAAGAAGGGTAGAAGTGTAATTAACCATGGTTTAGGATCATTTTGTGTGGTGATGTTAAATCTAAGTGATGTTCATGAATTAAAGTTTCTAGAAATGTTCACCTTGAAAGGTGTGGTGAGTATGAGAAGTTTAGTCCCAGTTTGTTAGACTTATGTGAGATCTTGAGTGGGTTTAGTAAGGTTGCTTGTGAGATTTAGTTGCTTAATCAAAAACTCTCTAATTTAGAAGTTTCGGTAGAGGTCTTGGACCAGCAAGTCAAGAAATGGAAGAACAAAATTGTTTCAAAGATTGGTAAGGAGTGTTCTTTAGTAAGGAATATGGTAAGGAGCGCTACTTCGGAGGCCAAGGGACAATGAGATATTCCAATGTCCTCATCCTTTCCTTCTCATTTAAGCTTGAGATGATAAGTTCCTCTCGATATGCATTTATGTGAAGTCATGTGTGAATAGTATGTTTCCATGATCTTTTTATGTGATGCATGTTCATGAAATCTTAGGTCTTGTTAGAAATAAATTTTATGCATTGTTTCCTCATATTGTAATGCATTTGATTAAGACTTGCATATAGACTTTATGAATTGATTATGATTATGCCCTAGTTTTTGAGTTGAAAGATTTCCTCAATAAATGAATGCCTTATGAGATGATCTTTGCATTTAGGCTCCATGTGTATATGTTGAGCATGTTTTAGCTAGGAGATGGTAGTTCCTCCTTGAGAATGAATAATCGTGGGTTGACCCATTGGGCATGCTGGTCAAGTGTGGGTGGTGGTATGCAACACTGATTTCTAGGACTCTGACCTATGACCCCTCACCCACGGGGCATGGGTTCCTTCGTAGGTGAACTGTTTTGGGGCAGTCTGTTAGGGTCTTCCTCAAGGACCCTTTGTTGGTCCTACGGGAGTTGTACCTTGACGTTCTAACACGTTACCCTATATTTTTAGGTACGGGGAGGCACATTCATGACTCTAACCGTTTCTTTAACCTCTAGTTTAGCCTACTAGTTTTTGGGGTGTTACAATATCTCCCCCTTGGGAACATTTGTCCTTGAATGACGATTCTAAACACCTCTTAAAGGAGACGACTCTAGACTAGCATCCCTCAAGCATGCAAAAAATCTAAATGCACACACTACTAGAATTTTGATCTACAACAACAGTTTCATATGCGTTGCAATAGGACCAAAAACCGTTACCAGAGCGCTAGAGCAACGGTTTTACAACCCTCTTATCTACTTGCGTTACTATAGCTCTATTGTAACAGTTAATGTCACGGTTCTTGAAAGTGTTGCTATTGGAACCTCTATTGCAATGGTTTTCTGTCCATCTATAGGCACTATAATATTACAGAAGTTGTAACGGTTTACAACTGTTGCATTAGGGGTTGTGGTAACTGTTAGCAACCGTTGCAATAGATTGTTCATATGGCAACACTTTTTTAAATATTTTGGCAACGATTTTAATTGATATTGCAACATTTTTATTTTCTATTGCAACCAATCTATATGAATCTATAGTTTTTCCTAACATGTCGCAATAGTTTAGGTTTCCTGAGCATTATATATATATATAAATCAACAAAAATTTATAAACAATTCTCTAAATCAAATTATTTAAGAAAACGCCTAATTATATATAGCCAATTCACATATATAATTCGAAATATCCTAGTCCTCACAATATCCATAAAGGTAAAATATATATACCAAAACATATGTTTTCAATAGTTTGCACAAGTTCCATACTAATAGAAATTAAAAAAAAATATCCATACTAATAGAAATTAAAACAAAATATTGTAGCTTACCAAAAGTTTCAAAATGTCAAGAAGCAAAAGAGTCGAGCTAAAGCAAAAGGTTTCTATATCTTTCAATCAATTATATCAAGTAATAAGGTCTTCATCACTGCTTTCATCATCCCCTTCGTTATCTTCTCCACCTATAAAAGACCAGAAAAATAAAAGTTTAAAATAATCAAACATTTCATTTGCTCAATGAACTGTGCATAAAGAAAAAAGGTAAAACCAAAGGAATGGAAGGTAAACTTAGCCAAGTATCAATGCAGTTTCTATGGAAAGCATGGCTACAAGTAGGGAGCAATCTCAATTTATCCTTATCAAAGAATTCACACAAACAAACAGCACAATCAAAGGGCTCTTTAGGACCAACAACCTCTTTGTACAAAAAGACAAGTAATGCATCAATAAATGCTTGATCCAAACCAGAATCATGTAAATGGAATAACTATTGTAACTGTCTTTGCAAAGAATCTGAACTAGAAATTTTAGGGTATCCATTAGATTGAGATGACGTTGAAGAAGAAGGGTGTTTGATAAGAAACCTAACTAGCAAATGGAGCAGACCAGATATGAAAAATAGGACAACTAATATAACTATACTGACAAGAACAACTGGACTGATCTTGTTTCCAGATGGGGATGAAGAAGATGAGTTTTGTTCCTTGTGAAAAATAGAACTTCCGCCAAATGAAGGAGGATATGAGGGAAACAGAGGAAGAGAATATGTAAAACACATTCCTGTCTTGTGACTCAACTTCACCAAATGAACAAATCATCTAAAAAACACATTCGAAAAAACAGTTTAGTGACAGAGCAAATAACAAGAGATAGTGATGAAACCAAACAGAAAATGTGAAAGACATAATCTTTACATGTCTTGATTCCCACTTAGTCACCATTACACAGAAAAACAATACTTATAACAATCCATTTATATAAAGAATCACTTTTGACTTATCGAGCATATGTAATGTGCCAAAAGTGCATTTCTTGCAATTTGTACTCTTTCCTTATATTACGACACATACTTTGAGTATGTTAACAAAGGTTGGTGCATTATATAGTAGCAGAAAATAATCGATATAACCTACAGTTTTGCCAATTACTATTAAGTAACCTTTAGTTAGTCAAACTATTTAACCAGCCTGCCTATTTGTCTTTGACATAAACTTTTTACTATATTTTTGCCTGCTGTAAAATGCAAGTTGTATCCAGCAACCTAAAATGGCTCAGATTGGAACTGTTTTTCTTTTAGTGGGTGGAGGGCTGGTTTGGCAATACAAATGTCTCAAAAATTGGTAATATAGCTTTGTATTGAAAGAGAGACACATTAACAAAACACATTCAAGGGGAATATATAATAAAATAAACATGACACTCAAATATAGCAACACTAGCAGTGTACCAAACTATACCACAATATCTCAAAATAAACAATTTTCAAGGGAAGGAATTTTAACAACAAAATAGGAAGGGACAGAACCTTCAGACTTTATTCAAACCCTTCCAATTCACCATAACTAGTCAAATTCAAGCCATGGAAGTTATAAATCACACGCACACACCAAACACACAAGTTATAAGTATCCAAAACTTCATCCAGACTCCACTACATATAGGAAAAGACAATCTATTTGGCCAAGTTAAAGTCGCAGAATGGTGAAAACTCAAATACATAATTATTGGAGACATACTGGATACATCTCAATTGTGTCGGATTCAAATTAAATACACTTACAGAGAAGGAAATATGCTTGCAAATTATTTAGCCAACATGGTTTTTCAGATCTGCCAAGTCAAGCGAGGCTGATCCTTAATTTAAACTAACAACAAGTTACTAATATTCGCATAAGGACCAAAAACAACGTAGATACTCACACAAATTGTCTACAAACTAGTACTTACAACAACGGTTCATTTGTGTCAACAATAGGCCAGCCCTTTAGTGCTAAATATTTATCATTTCCAACCGTCCAACAACTTCACTAACAAATAAGAGCCACAATAATTTCACAATTTAAGATGGCACATTAATGAGAGAAAAATGATTCAAAGACTAACGTTTTCACAACCAAAACATTTGGAAAAAGAAAAGAAGAGTCCAAGGTTCTGATCGAGATAAATCTATACACAAAAAGTGAGTAGAAAACTCAACATTCAACTGGAACAGCTATAATTAAAGATGGATGAAAGAATTAAGTTAAGAATACCGACATACCTTGATGGTTTTTGCTAAAAGATGGGCGATTCAACGGTTGCATAGCTTCTTGTGGTGACTGAGCACCCACTGATACCAACATGGAAACATTCAATTGAAGCCCAGGGTACATACGATTAAGTCTTCCAAGAATATCATTTGTAACTTCTTGGTGTATGGTTACTTTTTGTTGTTCTAATTTTTCCGCCATCCTTTGATGCATCCTCTCTTCCAATTCCTCCATTTTTTTTCCATCCTCTCATCATTAGCACTTAAATAAGGTTCAAAAAGCACTTTTCTTTTCAAAGTACTTTTGGTAACTCCTCGTCCATACAATCTTAGGTACCCTGGGTGTTCATGTCCCATGACTGTTGTAAAAGCATCAAATGATTGATTGTCATCTTCATTCTGTCGACTTTGCATTTTCTCCATTTCAGCCTACAAATCAAATTCAAATAAATAAAATCAAGTATTTAAGAACAGAAAAAAGGATCTGAACAACATTATAACCAAATAAAAGTCATACAATTTTACTAATTGTATCTTCTTTGGAGTCCTTGTATACTTGACCAGGTTTTCTTGATCTTGTAGCCACAAAGAGTTCTTTAGCTGACAGCTCATCGGGGCTTTCCTTCTCTTTTTCCTAATTACATAAAGTTGGTATTAAAGATATTCTATGACAACAAGTTCATATTTAATTATTAACATGATAACAAACCAAATTATTGCGTATCACAGCCAAACTTGTTTTACCGGGAGTATGTGGATTCATCCATTTTTTTTGATTTTTGGTATTTCTTTCACTCATTTTCTATAAATAAACGAGTTAGTAAATTCTACGTAAATTAAAAAATGAATCAAAAACAGAAAAATGCATCAATCAGAACATAAAATATAAATCTAACCTTGAATTTTTCAAAGTCCCAATATTTGAGAGGTCCTTAAAATCAAATTGTGAAACCTCTTTGGGCTAATACGCCATTCGAAGATCATCATTATCATATGCTTTATAATGATTCTGATACAAGTCATTCTTATACTTTCTCCGAGCATTTCTAATTCTCTCCAAAGCCCATTTTTTTGCATTATTAGAAATATCATATTTTTCCTACACTTTGTTCTTTATATTAGTAAAAAGTATGAAAAGTTTATAATTGAAATTAGAAATATAGGAACTCAAACCTGGGTATAATCCCACAAATCTTTTTTTGTCTATATTCTTCCAATTATGAATATTAAGAGGACAAAGCATCGTATTCCTTGCCAAGGTTCCGAGAAAACTCCCCAACTCTGTTACAACGGCATTAGTAGGATCAATGGGTTGATTGTACCTATTCAACACGACCAACTTACTCTCTTGTCGCCCATGTACACTTTGCATTACTGTACTACCTCTTTTCTTTTTTTGAGTCACAAGCCCTACAATAATACGAAGCAAAGTTAAACAACATATCAACAATGTTAACTTATTTTACAATTCCAATACATTAAAATATTTAGAAGTGAATTTATATGTTTTTACCTAGTTCTCCTGATAGGTCATTTTCTTTCGAATTCTGTGTCTCTTGTTGCACTTGGTACTGTATATCGTGTGCCTCTACAGTAGGAGATTCTCTTGGCACATGTTGCAATTGGTTCTCTGAAACTTGTGCTACTACAGTGGATGAATTCATAGGTGTTAGTTTCACTTGTTCCTGCACAACTTGTGCTTTTAAAGTGGAAAAACTTGGAGGCACATGTTGTTGTGATTTCTGCATAGATCTTGCTTTTAGAATGGAACAACTCTGAGGCATTTGATCCTTTTTAGACTGTGCTTTCAGAGTACAAGAATTCTGAGGCACTTGTCGCAATTCTTTTTGTAAAGTTTGTGCCACAAGAGTAGAGGAATTTCGCGGCAGAATAGATTGAACATTCTCTTTTGATCTCAGTGAAGAAACCCTTTTGTAAGCCATAGATGTAAGTGTTCTAGCTTGCACATATTGTTTTCCTTTTCCTTTATTGTTTTGTTTTGAAGTCTCCTCCTTCCTCATGACTATCAAATCTGTCAAAACGATATATATGAATAAGAATCAGATCTTTTTAAGCACAATATAAGGTACATGTATTTCTAAGAAACAAATCAGAATATAATTTCAAGAAAAAAGAATAAAAGAAACATGTATTTCTAAGGAAAG